>VMDO01002391.1:9407-66170 GCA_007922755.1 Pedetes capensis | reverse complement strand
CAGTTGGTAGAGCGCTGCGCTGCAGTCTCTGAGGTCTTGAGTTCAATTCCCAGCACCACAAAAATGGGAGAAGGACCTGGCAATCCACTCCCAAGGCAATCCTGAAACAGTCTGCCATTGAAAACCCTATGAGGGTCGCTATGAACGGCAGCTACCTACCATTCAGTCTTTGAATACCTATGAAATCAAGTCCTTGTTATTAAGAAGCATGTAAAACAGATTAAATAAACAATTATGACCCTAAAGCAAATGTTAAGGAGATGTGCAAGTTTGACACAAGTATGTTCCTTGCAGCATCATTTATAATAGCAAAAATGAAGAAAACCAAATATTCAATTATAAGGGGTTGGTTAAATCAACTATAGTACATGCAAACAAAGCCATTAAAATATATGGTAAAATTCTATAAATTCTGACATGCCTAAATAAATAATAGTTGTTGTTGTTAGGTGCCGTTGAGTCAGTATCTGATTCATGGCGACCCTACTTAAAACAGGAGAAATAGTATTGTCAGTGCTTCTCTGTTGTTCATGGGGTTTTCAATGGCTGATTGGCTTTTTTGGGAGTGGGTTGCTGGTTCCATCTCCCAAGCCTACAGCACCTGCTATTCCCAGGCAGTCTCCCATCCAAGTACTAACAAGGCAAGACCCTGCTTAGCTTCCAAGATCTGATGGGATCAGATGCCACAGTGTTACAGCTGCAGGCAATTATTGTTGTTGGGTGTCCTCAAGTCGGGTCTGACTCATAGCAACCCTGTGTACAACAGAACAAAACACTCCCTGACACTCTGCTATGCCCAGCACTATGTTGGTGCTTCTCTGTTATTCATAGGGTTTTTGATAGCTAATTGTTTCAAGATTGTTTCAGGAGTGGGATACCAGGTCCTTCTGCCATTTGGGGGTTGCTGGGGATTGAACCCAGGGCCTCAGAGCACAGACAGCAAGCACCCTACCCACTGAGCTAAACCTCAGCCCCCCAATAGGAAACTGTATTGATTCATATAACAAGAAGTATAACAGTATCATTGGTTTCAGGCATGATTTGATCAGAGTTCTCTCCCCATTTCCCTGTAATTCTCTCTATTTTTATATGTCAGATTGATAAATAGTTGATAAAGATATTTTATATAAGTATATTTATTAGTATGGAAAGATACTCCTATTGGTCACAATATCTAACAGGGACAGTAAATAATATCAAAATGGTAAAGGTATCAAGCTGACGATGCTCAAGAAAATCAAGTCTCCAGCAGTATGCAGCAGCACCCAGCAAAGTGTTACTATGAGTTACTATGAGATAGTGATGGTGCCCAGTGGGAATCAAGTCTTGCAAACATATGGGAGATCATATGATAGAATTTTGTCAGACCAATAACCTTTTCATTGCAAATACGTATTTTCAACAACATAAACAGAGACTGTACACATGGACTTCACCAGATGGAACATACAGGAATAAAATTGACTACATATGTGGAAAGAGATGATGGAAAAGCTCTATACCAAATGTCAAAACAAGACCAGGTGCTGACTGTGGATCAGACCATCAACTTCTCATATGCAAGTTCAAACTGAAGCTGAAGAAAATTAGAACAAGTATACAAGAGCCACAGTATGACCTTGAGTACATCCCACCTGAGTTCAGAGACCACCTCAAGAATAGGCTTAATTCATTAGACACAAATGATAGGAGACCAGAGGAGTTGTGGCATGACATAAAAGATATCATTCAAAAAGGAAGCAAAAAGTTATTAAAAAGACAAGAAAAAAAGAAAAGACCAAATTACATGTCAAAAGAGACCCTGGAACTTGCCCTTCAACGTTGAGCAGCTAAAGTAAAAGAAAGACATGATGAAGTTAAGGAACTAAACCGAAGATTTCAAAAGGCAGCTTGAGAAGACAAAAACAAATATTATAAGGAGATGTGCAAAGAGCTGGAGGCAGAAAACCAAAAGGGAAGAACGCACTCTGTGTTTCTCAAGCTCAAGGAAGTGAAGAAAAAATTCAAGCCTCGAGTGGCAGTAGTGAAGGATTCTACAGGGAAAATATTAAATGATGCAGGAAACATCAAAAGAAGATGGGAAGAATACACAGAGTCATTATACAAGAAAGAATTGATAGATGACCAACCATTCCAAGAGGTTGCATATGAAGAGGAACCAATGGTGTTGAAGGATGAAGTGGAAACCGCCTTGAAAGAACTGGCGAAACACAAGCCTTCAGGAATTGATGGTATGCCAATAGAGATGTTTGAACAAACAGATGTGGCGCTGGAAGTATTAACATGTTTCTTCCAACAGATTTGGAAAATGGCTACCTGGCCAACTGACTGGAAGAGATCCATATTTGTGCCTATTCCCAAAAAAGGGGATCCAACTGAATGTGCAAACTATCAGACAATATCATTAATATCACACACAAGTAAAATTTTACTAAAGATCATTCAAAAGAGACTGCAACACTATACAGGCAGGGAATTACCAGAAAATCAAGCAGGATTCAGAAGAGGGTGGGGAATCAGGGACATCATTGCTGATGTCAAGTGGATATTATCCGAAAGCAGAGAACATCAGAAAGATGTCTATCTATGTTTTATTGACTACGCAAAGGTATTTGACTGTGTGGATCATAATAAATTATGGATAACACTGCAGAAAGTGGGAATACCAGAACCCCTAATTGTATTCACGAGGAATCTATACACGAAGCAGGAGGCAGTTGTTCAAATAGAACAAGGAAACACTGCCTGGTTTAAAGTTGAGAAAGGGGTATGTCAGGGCTGTATACTTTCACCCTATCTCTTCAATTTATATGCTTAACAAATAATCCGCGAAGCAGGACTTTACGACAAAGAACACGGCATCAGGATTGGAGGAAGACTCATTAACAACCTGCGTTATGCAGATGACACAACTATGCTTGCTGAAAGTGAATAGGATTTAAAACATTTATTGATAAAGATCAAAGATCATAGCCTTCAATATGGGTTGCAACTAAACATCCACAAAACAAAAATCCTTACAAATGGGTCAGTATGCAACTTCACAATAAATGGAGAAAAGATTGAGATTGTCCAAGATTTTGCTTTGCTTGGCTCTATAATCAACACCCGTGGAAGCAGCAATCAAGAAATCAAAAGACGCATTGCTCTAGGAAAAGCTGTGGCAAAAGATCTCTTTAGAGTGTTGAACAGCAAAGATGTCACACTGAAGACGAAGGTGCATCTGACTCATGCCATGGTATTTTCAATCACATCATATGGTTGTGAAAGCTGGACATTGAACAAGGGAGACAGGAAAAAAATTGATGATTTTGAATTGTGGTGCTGGAGATGTCTATTGAATATACCATGGACTGCCAAAAGAACCAACAGATCTGTCCTAGAAGAAGTACAACCAGAGTGCTCCTTGGAAGCAAGAATGGCCAGACTGCGGCTTACATATTTCGGACATGTAGTCAGAAGAGATCAATCCCTAGAGAAAGACATCATGTTTGGGAGAATGGCAAGCCAGCACAAAAGAGGAAAACCCTCCACCAGATGGATTGACACAGTGTCTGCAACAATGGGCTTAAACATTAATAAGATCATGTGCCTGGCACAGAATCAGGAAGTGTTTCCATTTGCTGTACATAGGGTCGCTATGAGTCGGACTCGACTCGATGGCACCTAACAACAACAACAATGATGACCTCCAGAAAAACTGTGAGTAAACTGGCCACAGATAGAATAGACCCTGAATCAGTGGGTGTGGGGCTAAGAATCAACAAAATTTAAATGTATTTCAATATATTTTATAAACAGATAAAGCTTTGGAAAACTTGGCCCATTTTTACTTTTCCCATAAAAAAACAATTTTCGTCACATAAAAAGAGATGATATATTTATACACCTTGGGAAAGCAAATGGTTTTCAACCACTTTCAAATAACTTAGAAGATGTTATTAGTTTATAAAGCAATGTTGAGCTAGGCATGATGGTGCCTGCCTATAATCCATTCAGGAGCTTGAGACAGAAGGACCTTGAGTTAAAGGCCATCCTGGGCTACCTAGCAAGACCTTGTCTCAAAAAGGAAGGCAGAAGGGAAAGAAAGAAAGAAAGAAAGAAAGAAAGAGAGAGAGAGAGAGAGAGAGAAAGAAAGAAAGAAAAGAAAGAGTTAGTTGACATTAATATATTAAGAAAGAAAGAAAGAAAGAAAGAAAGAGAGAGAGAGAGAAAGAGAGAGAGAGAGAGAGAGAAAGAAAGAAAGAAAAGAAAAGAAAGAGTTAGTTGACATTAATATATTTACAATACAATTTCTCAAAAACTCTCTATGTTCCTACCGTTTATGTTATATGTATGGACAGATGAGGTGAAGGAAAGTTTCATTTCAAGCAGAGCTCATTTTAAAAACAGCAGTATGACAGGTGTGGTGGTGAATGCTTTGCAGCTTCAGCTACTTGGGAGGCTGAGACAAGAGGATCTTGAACCCAGTTTAAATTCAGACTGGTCAACATAGCAAGACCTGATCTCTTTAAAAAAAAAATCGATAAATGTGGAGTATTTGTAAGTAACTAGTTACAAGGAATTTCTACTTGCCATTTCATAAGCTTTTATCATGTTCCTACTATAATTAAGATCTTATGTTAGGGGCTGAGGGTGCAGCTCAGTGGTACCGCACTTGCAAAGCATGCAAGCGTGAGGCCCTGGGTTCAACCCCCAGCAGCACAAAGGAAAAAAAAAAATCTTGTGCTAGAATGTTATATGTGTAAAGTTGGAAGAGACCAAGTCCCTAATTGGGGAGATGGTATGAAGACTTCCCATTTTTACTTAATCTTTGGCATTTGCATCTTTATTACATTTTTGTATGTCTACTGAATGGTTGACATTAACAATTTCACTGTCCAATATCTATTAGTTCATTTACCATTAGTTGAACCAGATGATAGAGGAACTGTTAATAACTTTAGGGGTATGCCTCAACCCAATAAACCCATTCCATGCCCAATTATTATATCAGATCTCAGGCCTAAAGTTATTTAGACCATTATTATTCCAAGAATGAATATGAGCCAATGTAAACCAATAAGGGAAGTTCGTTGAGGATTTTTCAAAAGTGTCCTCACTTTCAACATCCTATAAGCATTTGGGGCTGGGATTTAGCTCAGTTGGTAGAACGCCACTCTGCAGTCTCTGAGGTCCTGAGTTTGATTCCCAGCACTGCAAAAACGGGAGAAGGACGTAGCAATCCACTGGCAACGCAATCCTGAAACAATAAGCTATTGAAAACCCTATGAGAGTTGCTATGAGTCAGACATGACTCGATGGCACCTAAAACAACAACATGAGCATTTGATCCCCAGGTGATCCTCATGACTTAGAAAGTTTATCCTCAGGAAACAGGTTGATTAAAAGATACATATAGCCCTTTGAAAACCCTATGAAGGTCTCTATGACTCGGCAGCACCTACTAACAACAACATAGCCCTTATGAGAGGAACCTATGCCAATACTCCCTGCAGATGTAGCCAAGGAGGACTCTGGATAAAGGAAATCCTCTGGAAGACAGCACCAGGACTCAATAAGAGGAACAGACAGGGCCATGACATCAGGCTACTAGCGTGGGTTACTAAGGGCCTTGGCCCTCTACATGGCACAGAACTCCCGTGGTACATGTTCTGGAGAAATGACCACTGTGTGGTGTTGCTCACTCTCCCATTTTCCAGCTTTTTAATTGGTTATCTTGTTCTTTGAACACTGGAGGTGAGTTATCATGCAGACATGACCTCTCTGAGGAATGGAACTGATAGAAAGGATGACATGATGCCCAAATTGCTGAACCTCATGCTGATGCCACAATTGGCTTCCCCTGGGTGAACGCATCTCATCTAAATGGAGTCACTTATGAAGACATGTATATCTTATATATGGTGGGTGTTGCAGTGCATCATTCACATCTCCCATTCATGACCAGGCACTCATTCTGCCAACTTTCAGGAATGATGTTTGCTAATGGCTCACATCCAAGACCCCTCTAGGAACTTCCCTGTCTGTGAATTACTCCTATCTTCAGGGGAAGCCTCCCCACAGCATCACCCATGGCAGGCAGGGGTGTCAGGACGGGGCAGATACAAAATCCTCAAGGAAGGACAATGCTAAAAAGTTCCTCTCTCCCCCACAGAATAGGCCAAAGCCCCTGGGACAACTACATCATAATTCAACCTCTCCCTCTGCCCAATCCTGCTTCCCTCTTTCACTCTCAGAGCTTCATACCAAGAGTACAACCCAAATAAGTTTCCCATAACCAAATTCCTATCTCTGAGTCTATATCCTGGGAATCCAACCTAAGATAATAAATAGTAATGATGATAATATTGGAAATACTTAAAGAAGGCTGAAATGAGCCAGCCACTCTTCATGGTGCTTTATGAATATTAACTTACTTGATTCTCACAACTCTATGTGGTAGGTTGTGGGGCTCACAGCTCCAGTGTTGACATCTCTTTGGGCCCAGACAGTGCAGCAAGAACCTCACATATAATAACCTCCTTTCCCAATAGGGAACCCGCAGGGACCAGGTGAGTGGGACAGAGCAAGAGCCACCTCAGGAGTTCTCTTAAACACACAGCTCTTTATTGTACTGCCACACTTAAAAGTGCAGCAGTGGCTCAAGGTGTTGTACAGCTCTGAGGGTTAAGTGCTATGCAGCTCCAAGTGTTGCAGCTCAGAGAGCAGCTCTCTGTGATAGTGTTCTATTGGAGTCGGCCTCTGGCGCTGGTCTGGTAGTTGCTCCCCTACTCTACGGCAGCTGCTGTCAGTGTTCTCTCCTCGTTGGTCGTCCTCTGGTGTCTCTCAGAGTCTTCTCTTGCTTGTAGCCTCCATCATAGTCACAGCAGAATGGCGCAACACAGCAAGAAAGCGAGCTCTCCTTATGTACCTCCTGAGACCAATCAGAACTCAGGACTTTGTTTGGAAATGGCCAATCGTGAGCCACATGCAAATAAGGTGAAACCCAAGTGTATATCTGATAGGTGCAAAGGAGGCAGGGAGTAAGGGCCTTCCCTTATTAGCCAATAGGCTGACAGGACATGACCTATTAGAGAGCAAGTGTCTAAAAGCGGAGCATGCCCCAGTCGTGCCAGGCAAGGACCATCTTGTTGGCCTCATGGGCTTAAGTCTGGCATGCTTAAGTCCTAGGCAAGTATCATGACTCTATGTGGGCCAGATAGGCCTCGAACCATTTCTTTTCCTCTTTGTGCCCCACTTTTATCCCTACAGTACGTACCGTTACTAATCCTGTTTTATGGATGTGGGGAATGAGGAACAGAGAAGATAAATAAGATGCCCTAGTTCACATAGTTGTTAAATGTTAAAATTAGAATTCAAGCCTGTAGGCATTGTGTTTGTAGAGCTCTGGTGCTCCCAACTCTACCACCTCTCAGACACTTAGATAGTACTTACTATGTGCCAATCACCTCTACATCTAACACCACCAATGAACCATTCAGGGCCAAGGAAAATATTAAGTTGCTACAGGAAGCAGAAGCAGCCCAGGTAAATTTTGGCAACGGGCTCTGCCTGGTCAAGAAGAGGATCACCCACTCTAGGAGCTCCCTGGCTCATTCCTAGCTGTCCAGGCTATCTCAGAAGGGTTACATTGAGGGCACCAGGGAAGAAAAACTCCTCCACACACACCAAAGACTCGGTTCTCCTTTAAGCAAAGAGTATGGTAAGAATACCTGTTGCTGAGGACAGAAAATACTCTGAAAATTTTCAGGCAGCCCATTTCTACTGCTGGGGCTATTCATACTCAGTGTATTGCTTTTCAGTAAGGAAGAAGTGGGCTGGGATTTAGCTCAGTTAGTAGAATACTGCTCCATACTCTCTGAGGACCCTGGTTCGATCCCCAATACCACAAAAAATGGGAGAAGGACATGGTAATCCACTCCCAAAGCAATCCAGAAACAATCAGCCATTGAAAACCCTATGTGGGTTGCTATGAGTAGGACTGACTCCAAGGCACCTAACAACAACAACAAGGAAGAGGAAGGGGATATGTAAGGATGCTAGCGAGCAGAAGCAGCAAGCCTAAATGTAGAGTAGGCAATGTGGGAGAATCTCCTTCAGCTCTGACCTGGGGAAACAGTCATGCTCTTGGGGTCAGGGACTGTGATGACTATCCATCCTGATTTCCAGATGTTGGTTCAGGAGCCCAGACTTAACTGCAGCACATGCCACAGAAATTGTTTTTGTTTGTTTGTTTGTTTGTTTGTTTGTTTTCCTGTTTCCATAGGAATTGTAGCAAGAACTTGGTCAGGGAAATTTTGTTGGGGAACATCATGCAATATTCTTTGTACTCATAAGCACTGATGATCTCTCCATTTACTTAAGGAAGAGGTGAGCATGGAGGAGAGAAGTCAAGAGAACAGTAGGGAAATGGTGCTGGAATCCCTGGATCATGGCAGCCCAACAGCCTCAGCTGCTTCTGGACTCGTGGCAATCTGAGCCACAAATTGCTTTGTCGATTGGATTGTCTTCTCTTGCAGTAGAGAATAAGAGCAACTGCAGCCTTCACTCAAACCATCTTCCCCTCCAGATCTGTCAATGTTTTTTCAGGTATTAATTTAGATTATAGAGCCTTGCATGTTGCTGTGATGCTGAAAGCTATGCCACCAGTATTTCAGATACCAGCAGGGCCCACCCAGGGTGGACAGGTTTTTCAGCTGAGCTTCCAGACTAAGACAGACTAGGGAGAAGGACACGGCACCCCACTCCCCAAACAATTAGCCATTGGAAACCCTACAAATAGCAGAGAAACACTGTCAGATATATTGCTGGAAAATGCAAAGTACCGTGTCTGGTAGTGTTTCATTCTGTTGTACATAGGGTCACTATGAGTCAGACTCGACTCAATGGCACTTAACAACAAGTTTCAAGTAACAAGCGCCAACTACAGCTATCTTAAGCAAAATAAACCTTTTTGGAAAATTGTTGGGTTTTCTTTCTCCATCTTTCTCCAGGGTCTCTGCTTTTTTCTCACTGCCAAATGGCTTTCTCTATTCTTCAGTCCACAATGAAGAACATGACAACACATAGCTTTTGAATTTTACATGTTACAGCTAATGCAGTGAAAAATGGATTTATTTTCTCTCCCTCCCTCTTTTCTCTCTTCTCTTTTGAAATTTCTCTGTCTGAATTTTGAAATTCCTACAGAATAGACTTGGGCTAGGATTTAGCTCAGATGGTACAGCACTGTTCTGCAGTCTCTGAGGTCCCAGGTTCCATTCCCAGCACCGCAAAATGGGAGAAGTACTTGGCAATCCACTCCTGAGGCAATCCTGAAACAATCAGCCATTGAAAACCCTATGAGGGTCACCATGAGTCAGATATGTCTCAACAGCTCCTAACAACAACAACAGAATAGACTTAGCCCAGCTAGGGGCAGGTAGCCACCCTGAACAAATAAGCAGTGGGTGGTGGCTGGTGGACAGAGATTGAGTTCAAGGCCACTTCTAGAAAAGTGGTTACTCTTGTTGAATGAAAGGATAGAGTGGGCAGGGAGAACAATAATGGAAAAGAAGTTCCCAGCTGCATTCACATAAGCAAAAATGAAAGGGAATATGAGAAAATGAAAGCATATGTCAAATTTTTTGGACTATTTAGGAAGTTATTCTTTTTAAATTTTGCATTTTAAGGCAGAAAATACAGTGCAGCAGTTAAAAACTGAAACTTTGTTATCACACAGACCTGTTACATTCCAGTTATACTAACAAACTGTATGGCTTTCTGCCAGTTGTTTACCTTCAAATGGGGATAGTAACACTTGTCCAATAAGTATGACATCAATTAACATATGTAATATACTTAGCACAGTAATGATACATGTTGTTGCTTTTAGGTGCCATTGAGTAGGTATCCAACTCAGTGACTGTAGGTACAACAGGGGAAACATTATTGTTACTGCTTCTCTGCTATTCATAGGGTTTTCAATGGCAGATTGTGTTTTGGGAGTGGGTTGCCGGGTTATTCTCCCAAACCTATAGCTCCTGGTATTCCCAGGCGGTCTCCCAGCCAAGTATTAACCAGGCCCAACCCTGCTTAGCTTCCAAGATCTGATGGGATCAGAAGCCACAGTGGTACGGCTGGAGGCACTGATGCATAGTAAGTGCTTAATAAGTAGTAGCTGACATTATTTATGAATTTTTCTTTTTTCTTTTTTTCTGATACTGAGGGTTGAACCCAGGAACTCACGCTTGCATGCTCTGCAAGTGTACTACTGAGCTGTGCTCCTAGCCCATTTTTTTAATTTTTATTTTGAGACAAGGTCTTGTTAAATTACACAGACTGCCTCTGGTCTTGAACTTGTGATTCTCCTGCCTCTGATTCCCAGGTGGCTGTGACTACAGGTGTGAGCCAAAACACTAAGCTCATGCATTTTTCTTAATCGGTTAAAATACCTTTAATTTTTTTTGAAGAAAAAAAAAAAAAAAACAAAGTGCAGAGCCGTGCATGATGGCGTATGCCTGTAATCCCAGCGGCTCAGGAGGCAGAGGCAGGAGTATCACAAGTTGGAGACCAGAGGCAGTATGCATAACTCAGTGAAACCCTGTCTCAAAAAGTAAAAAAAAAAAAAAAAAAAAAAAAAAATGGGCTGGGGGTGCAGCTCAGTGGTCCAGCACTTGCAAAGCATGCAAGTGCAAGGCCCTGGGTTCAACCCCCAGTACCACCAAAAAGAAAAAAAAAAAAGTGCTTAGTATGAATGAGACCTTGGGTTCAATTTCCAGCACCAAAACAAAAAACAAAATTAAAACGCCATTTTAACAAAAATTAAAAATGGAAGGGTTGGCAATTTCTGTTGCTTTGTCTGAACCAAGTTATAAATCATTGGCACCAGAGGAAAACAGTCTTTGCTCAGGCTGTGCCTTGTGGTGAGACTGTCAGGTGATTTCCTATGACAGAGGTCCTGGGTTCCTGATATGCAAAGTCTGTTGCACTGCATAGCTGTATTGATTAACTGCAAACGAATGTTCTCTACCAGAGATCTGACAATAGCAGAACCATTAGCAGCATCTCCTTGAGAGCCATCTGGCATTGATTTTCCACTGCATTTCCTGAGGGAGGGTGCTACAAAGCCTCAAAATGAAGGAAATGATGGATGATTCTTCTCTTACTTCTACTACTTCTAACTTAGAAGCGCCTGAATTTTCTATATTCACGTTGGTAACACAGAGGTAGCCTGCAGCCTTAAACATTGTAAAATCCGATGCCATCAGATCTCCAGGCTAACCAGTGTCGGGCCTGATTAGTACTTGGATGGGAGACCGCCTGGGAACACCAGGTGCTGCAGGGTTGGGAGGCCGACCAGGCAACCCACTCCCAAAAATCAATCCGCCATTGAAAACCCTATGAATAGCAGAGAAGCACTGACAATAGTGTTTTTGCCTGTTGTACATAGGGTTGCTATGAGTCGGACACCTAACAACAACAACACAACAACAACACAGAGATAAGCTAGGAAAAGGGTACTGCTATGCAGTATAAAGCCTGCAGCTGTAGCCCTGGGGCATCCGATCCCGTCAGATCTCGAAAGCTAAGCAGGGACAGGCCTGGTTAGAACCTGGATGGGAGACCGCCTGGGAACACCAGAAGCTGTAGGCTTGGGAGAAGGACCTGGCAACCCCCTCCCAAAAATCAATCTGCCATTGAAAACCCTATGAATGGCAGAGAAGCACTGACAATAGTGTTTCCCCTGTTGTACAGAGGGTCGCTATGAGTCGGATACCGACTCGACGGCACCTAACAACAACACAACAACATGCAGTATAAAAAGCTATTATTTCTGAGTTAGGCCTTACATGTGTTAGGAACAATGTGGTTCAGTTTAAAACTGTTTATTTAGTGTTGGGGCTCATAGCTCAGTTGTAGAGTGTTTGTCTAATATGTGTGAGGCCCTGGGATTAGATCCTCAGCAGTGGGGGAAAAAAAATTAGTTTTTATTCCTGTGTGTTTTATATTTAGAATAGAATTAACCCATAGTTAATGGTAAGTTTTTTACCATGAAATAAAAATGGTTCTGTTTAAAGTCTGCTTGTTCTTTGTAGTACTGCTACTCTGCAGATCACTATTGGTAACTTCTTTTTTTTTTTTGACCGAAAATTTTGGTTATTCATTCAAAATTGGCAGTGGAGTCCAGATGATTCTTTGACATAAATCTAATAAAGTAGTACGCTTGTTAGTTTATATGTTATAGTCAGCAATTGTAAATATGATGGAAGGTTAAATACAAAGCAAACTTCAAGCTTAGAGCTCAGGCTGGCCTTAAATTCACAATCCTCCTACCTTAGTCTCTCAAGTGCTAAGACTGCAGGAAATTCACCAGCATACTCAGTTTTTTTGTTTGTTTGTTTGTTTTGTTTTGTTATTGTGTTTGTTTTGTTTTGTTTTAGTGAATTAAAATTCCTTTTTTTTTTTCAGTGCCAGAGATTAAACTCAGGGCTTTACATGTGATTTACCACTAGGTTATGCCCCCAGCCCTAATTAATTTTTAAGTTGACATGCAAAAATTATACATATTTATGTGACATTTCAATAGGCACGTACATTGTATAAAGCTCAAATCAGCATAGGCACACACACACATAGTTGTTTAATTCTTTTGTGTGTGTGTGTGTGCATGTATGTGTGTGTGGTACTGGGGGTTAAACCCAGGGCCTCACACTTGCAAAGTGTGGACCACTGAGCTGCACCCGCCACCCATTCTTTTTTTTTTTTTTACTGTTTGAGACAAGGTCTCGCTAAGTTACACAGACTGCCTCTGGTCTCAAATTTGAGATCCTCCTGCCTCTGCCTCCCGAGCCGCAGGGATTACAGGCATTCGCTACCACACTCAGCTTTGTTTGGTTCATGAGACAGAGTCTCACTCTGTAGCCTAAGCAGGTCTTGAATTCACAGTGTACCCTAGGCTAACCTAGAGCTCATAATCCTCCTGGTTCAGCCTCCAAAGTGCTAGGACTACAGGCATATGCCACCTTATCCAGTAGGGTAAGCATAGCTATCTCCTCAAACATTTGTCATGTCTTTGTATAGAGATGCTTTTATTTTTAGTTAAGAAGAATCACTTTTGATGAGGCACAGATATTTTTAAAAATTGCTTCCAATTCGAGAGATCATATCAATGTGTTTCTGATCACAAAGTTGCTCACTACAGCAACATTGACATTTTACTGGTTGCTGGATTATATAATACAATATAAGAAAACCAGTTTTATATTAGGATCAATTGTTGCTCCAGTTGAGTCTGACTCATAAAAACCCTATATGCAACAGAAGGCAACACTCCCCGATTCTGTGCCAGGCACACAATCCTTTTTTATGTTTAAGCCCATTGTTGGAGCCTCTGTGTCAATCCATCTAGCTGAAGGTCTTCCTTTTTTTCATTGACCTGCCACTCTCCCAAACATAATGTCCTTCTCCAGGTATTGGCCCCTCATGACAACATGTCCAAAATATATCAGACACAGTCTAGCCATCCTTGCTTCCAAGGAGCCCTCTTGTTGCACTTCTAGGATAGAATCATTGGTTCTTTTGGCCGCCCATGGTGTATTCAATATTCTTCCCCAGTACCATAATTCAAAAGCATCAATTCTTTTCTTGTCTCTCTTATTCAATGTCCAGTTTTCACAACCACATGATGTGACTGAAAATACTATGGCATGAGTCAAGAGCACCTTCATCTTCAATGTGACATCTTTATTTTTCAACACTTTAAAGACGTCTTTTGCAATAGCTTTTCCCAGTGCAATACATCTTTTTATTTCTTGACTGCTGCTACTATGGGTGTTCATTATAGAATCAAATAAAGCAAAATTTTCGACAACCTCAATCTTTTCTCCCTTCATCATGAAGTTATATATTGACCAGGTTGTAAGGATTCTTGTTTTCTTGATATTGAGATGCAATCCATACTGAAGGCTGTGTTCTTTGATCTTCATCAGGAAATGTTTCAAATCCTCTTCACTTCAGCAAGCAGAGTTGCATCATCGGCATAACACACATTGTTAATGAGTCTTCCTCCAATCCTGATGCCACATTCTTCTTCATAGAAGAACATAGAGACTGAAGAGGTATGGTGAAAGGATATAGTCCTGACACACACCTTTCTTGACTTTAAACCAGGCAGTTTCCTTGTTCTGTTTGAAAAAATAGGCTAATACAATTCATTTGTGCTATGCACATAATCTAAAAAAAAACAATTATGGCATATTATTATCATACTAGATCCAATCACTGAAAGCCTTGAAAAGGATTTATAGATTTAAGTTAGTTCACTTCATATGATCTTGTATATATCCTTGGCTATTATGCCTTTAATAAAGTTATATGCAGTGATGATGTATTATTTTTATATATTGCCCTGAATTAGAGAAATGTGACATTTTCCTGTTGGTGTTCCCTGTTGAAATCTTGTCATTGCTAAGCTCAGCCTAGCACAGTGGCACACACCTTCAATCCCAGTGACTCAGGAGCCAGAGGCAGGGAAATTGCAAGCTCAAGGCTTGCAGCCTTGCAGCCTATGTAGAGGCAGCCTGCATAACTTAGTGAGACCCTATCTCAAGATAAAAAATAATAAGCAGGGGTGCAGCTCAGATGTAGAGTGCTCATAAGGCATGTATGAGGCCCTGGATTCAGCCTTCCAGTACTGCAAATAATAATAATAACAACAACAACTAAGCTTAATTCCAGTGTCCATTGATCTACAATGTGACTTCCTTCAAGCTCTTCTGCTAATTGCAAAAGGACAAGGAATAAGTTTATCCAGCTACTAAGCCACATGAGGGGCTGGGATTTAGCTCAGTTGGTAGAGCGCTGCACTGCAGTCTCTGAGGTCCCGAGTTCAATTCCCAGCACCACAAAAATGGGAGAGGGGCCTGGCAATCCACTCCCAAGGCAATCCCGAAACAGTCAGCCATTGAAAACCCTATGAGGGTCGCTATGAGTTGGATACCGACTCGACGGCACCTAACAACAACAACAAGCCACGTGAGCAGTCAAGGCACCAACAGTAAGAAGGCTGCCTGTACCTAGCAAGGTGTCTCAAGAGTTTCCACACAGTACATCATCATCTTCTCTAGCCCATGAGTCATAGTCCATACTCTACATGGGCCAGGTGTCTCCACCTCTTCCATTCTGTCCCACTTTTCTTATTGCTTATATAAAGAACCAAAGAACCAAATGTTAGCAAGGGACAAGGGAAAAAGTAGAACACAAACACTGCACAAAATTTTTGCTAGAGCACTTTCTTGTAAGCAATTTTTGTTTACTTCAACCTCTGAGGATAACATGGCTCTTTCAGGTGGTACAAGTGATTTAGAATTTGACGGGATACTGAAAAGATACCTACAACTCTTAACATGATTTTTTTTAAAAAAAAATTTGAGACAAGGTCTCACTATGTAATACAGGCCAGCCTAGAACTCACTACGTAGCCCAGGCTGGCTTGAGCTCACAATCCTCCTACTGCAGCCTACTGAGTGCTGGATTGCAGGAGTGTGCCACCACACCCAACTCACTATTTTTATTCTTATTTTTTTGCAGTACTGGCAGTATGGGGATAGAGGAGGTGGGGGAGGTCTCACACATGCTTTGCAAGTGCTGTACCATGGAGCTGCACCCCTAGCCCATTTTTTTACTTTTTTTTTTTTTTTTTTTGAGAGAGAGAATCTTGCTAGGTTACACAGGCTACCTCTGGCCTTGACCTTGTGATCCTCCTGTCCCTGCCTCCTGGGTGGCTAGGATTACAGGTGGGCACCACCACACCCAGCACTATGTTATTTTTTAAGAGGAGAAATTGGTCTTAGTTTGAGACACAGAAGAACAGTTCTTACTGCTAGTCTTCCCAGAAATTTCTGCATAAAATATATATACTAGTTGCTGTTGCCATTTTTAGATCATTAAGATGTAACTGCTACCATAATTTCTGTGTAGCTATTTCTCAACTGTCCTGTGTTTTGAATTATGGAGGCATAGACTAGAAATAAACAGTGCTCCAGCTCTATTTATATACTTAAGTTTTCCAATTGTGAAATGGGAATAATAAAATTTATATCTGCTTCATTGTAGGAACATATTTATTACTATGAGAATTTTTTCTTTTTTCTAGTTTTCCTTTCCTTTTTATTTTATTTATTTATTTATTTTGCCGAGCTAAGGATATTGAACCCAATGCTACATCATGAGCTACATCTCTCGCCCTTGCTACAGAGTATTTTAAGTTACTTATGATGTGCCATTCCCCATGTGTCTGCCAGCTTGTCGTGCTGTGGGAGCTTGAATGTTGCTGTGATGCTGAAAGCTATGCCATTGGTATCTCAGATACCAGCAGGGCCACCCATGATGGACAGGTTTCAATTGAACTTCCAGACGAAGACAGACTAGAGAGAAGGACCCAGTAGTCCACTCCAAAAATAATTAGCCCTATGAATAGCAGAGAAGCTCTGTCAAATATAGTGCTGAAAAATGAACCTCCAGGCTGGAAGGCATTCAAGAAACGACTGGGAAAGAGTTGCCTCCTCAAAGTAGATTCCACCTAAAATACAAGAATGGAGTAAAGCCTTGCAACCCTTTTTTGCTCATGTGGCATGACTCAAATGAGAAGAAACATAGTAGCTGCAACATTGGGTTCACCATAAAAAGATTGAATGCATGGCATAGTGTTGGGTAGTGTTTCATTCTGTTGTACATAGGGTCGTTATGATTCAAATCCCACTCAATAACACAATAACACACAATAACAACATGATATGCCCTGGTATTTTCAGTTGCATCATATGCTTGTGAAAGCTGGACAGTGACTAGGGAGACAGGAGAAGAACTGATGCTTTCAAATTATGGTGCTGGAGATGAATATTGAATATACCATGGACTGCCAAAAGAACCAACAAATCTATCTAAGAAGAAAGGTAAGCAGGGTGCTCCTTAGACAGCCAGGATAGCTAGATTGCAGTTTACATATTTTGGATATGTTGTTAGGAGAAATCAATCCCTGGAGAAGGACATCATTTTTGGGGGAGTGGTGGGTCAGAGAAAAAAAAAAAAAAAGAAAGTTAAAAAAAGGAAGCTCTTCTACTAAATGCATTGACCCAATGACTACAACAATGGGCTTAAACATAATAAAGACAGTATGCATGGCATGGTGTTGGGCAGTGTTTCACTCTGTTGTACATAGGGTTGCTATGAGTTTGACCTAACTCAATGGCCTCTAACATAGTGTATGATGTGCCTTAACAAAAAATAAAGATGGAAGTTTTTATCATACCGTATATTATTCTCTTGATTTGGGAATTCGGAATGCTAAACTAACTTTCTTTCTTTCTTTCTTTCTTTCTTTCTTTCTTTCTTTCTTCCTTTCTTCCTTTCTTCCTTTTAGAAGAGTCTTGCTGTGTAGCTAGCCTGGAACTCACTACCTAACCCAGGTTGGCCTTGAACTTGCATCTATGCTCCAGCTTGGGTTTTGTTTTTTGAGACAAGGTCTTGCTAGGTGTCCCAGGCTGGCCTTGAAACTTTGATTCTCCTATTTTTGCTTCCCCAGTGCTGAGATTATTGGTGTGTGCCACCACACCTGGCTTCACAGTGCTATATTTTTAATATGTGAAAAGAAGCCATATAAATAGAACTCTATATATGATGGTATAATGGGAAAGATAATGTTGTGGATCTGTATGCTTGCATAGTGGTCAGAAGCACAGACTTAGCAGCCTAAAGCACATTTTATAAACTTTGCTCTAGGTTAAGGGTATAGCTGAGTGGCAGGGTGCATGCTCAGCATGCACAAGGCCCTGGGTTCAATTCCTAGCACACACAAAAAAGCAACTTTGTTCTATGATGCAGGGATTGTTTGGGTTTGGCCAAAGTTACTTAAGCTCTCTAAGTCTTAATTTTGAAAAAGACAAAAGAAAGAAATGCATGTTGTGAATGTTAACCATATATTCACATATATACATATGAGATATGATCAAAAAATATGGTGAATGTTTAAATTACAAAAGTTATTCATGAAGCTGAGCATAGTTGCACAGGCCTCTAATACCAGCACTCTGGAGGCTGAGCCAGGAGGGCTGACATTAGTTCGACACCAGCATAGTCTATATAGCAAGTTCCAGGACAGCCTGGGCTACACAGTGAGACCTTATCTCAAAAAGTTAAAAAAAATTTAAAAACCCAAAATTAAAAATTATTACTGACAAAAGACTTCTAGAATTGCTTCAGAAAGAGGCAAGTGTTGGGATAAGTGTGTTTGAAGCTACAGGGAGTATTTTGAGGGGAGTTAATGGCAATATGTCTTTTACTGTAATAAATTTTTCTTTTTAAACATTCACCATACTTTTGTTCATGTTTTGTATAAAATAAATATGTGTATACCATTTATATGTGTGTATATATATATATATATATGCATATGTATATATATATAGTTTACTTGTTATAACACTGAAAAACACTTATACATATACATGTAGTTATGTGGTCTATAGTAATCAGTGAAAAGAATATTATGTATGAGTTTGTATTTTTAATTTTATTTTTCTTTGCTATCTTAGAGAAGCCTTCCAAAATGTAGCATATTTATATATACATTTATATGTACCAATAACAACACATACAAACCAACAAGTAGATTTTCACTTGCCCTAGGTGAAAAATATAACTTATCTTGTTGTTGTTGTTGTTAGGTGACATCAAGTCGTGTCCGACTCATAGTGACCTTTATAGGGTTTTCAATGGCTGATTGTTTCGGGATTGCCTCGGGAGTGGGTTGCCACGTCCTTCTCCCGTTTCTGTGGCGCTGGGAATTGAACTTGGGACCTCAGAGACTGCAGAGCGGCACTCTACCAACTGAGCTAAATCCTAGGCCATAACTTATCTAAATTATTTATAATGCTAGCAAAAGAAGCAATCATATTTTTTGAAATTAAAGCCTGAACACTAATGTTCTTCTGTTATAAAAGATAGCTAGTTGTGTTAGGATGGGAGAAGGATGTGGCAATCCACTCCCGAGGCAATCCCAAAACAATCAGCCACTGAAAACCCTATGAGTGCCTTTATGTGTCAGACATGACTCAGCAGCACTTAACAACAACAGTTGCGTAGGTAATAGAAGAATGTCAAACAAAAAATTATATAACTATTGATGTTGTACAGTTCAAAAAGTCACCAAAGATCTGATAATTGTATACAATTAATCATGGAGTAATTTGTTACGTTGTTTCTAATTTCCTTTTAAACTAGTAATTAAAATAGCTTATTGTTAAGCAGGGCACGGTGGTGCACACACTTGTAATCCTAGCACTTGGGAGGCTGAGGCAGGAGGATTGACATGAGTGTGAGGTCAGCCTGGTCTACATAGTGAATTCCAGGCCAGTCTGGGCTACACCGTGAGACAAACAAAAAACAAAATAGTATCTGTTAAGTCCTAAGATGAAGAAAGGACAACCCTCAAGGAAGAGTGTGTGGTGCTGTTATAGAAAAAGATGAAGAGATGCTCAGCAGCTAAAAATGATAGCTATTTACTCCATCAGGCCTTGCTCCTTATGGTGCAGCAACACCTAGCCAGGTGCTTGACACAAAGTAGGCTCTCACTAAATGCTTGTAGAATGAGTGAAGAGACAGAACCAATATTTATCTTATACTACCCACCAGACCACCTGCAGCCATAGCCCTGTGGCATCCGATCCTGTCAGATCTCAGAAACAAAGCAGGGTCAGGCCTGGTTAGTACTTGGATGGGAGATTGTCTGGGAATACCAGGTGCTGTAGGCTTGGGAGAAGGACTTGGCAACCCACTCCCCAAAATCAATCCACCATTGAAAACCCTATGAACATCAGAGAAGCACTGACAATAGTGTTTTGCCTGTTGTATGTAGGGTCGCTATGAGTTGGAAACCGACTCGACGGCACCAAACAACAACTCCCACCAGACAATAAGCCAAAGGAATCACTGTTATTGTATTTAACCTCTGACAAAAAAATGCTACAGGTAAACATCTATGTTTTTCAGATAAAGAATCTAATATCAAAGAAAAAGCTTGCTAAGGCCATTCACTTAACAAGAGAAATTGCTATGACAGTTCCCAAGTCCGTGTTGGCTTCCCCCCACTGATAAATATACTATGCTTTTCCTCCATAAAAGTATATCTTAGCGCTGTGACTGTAGCTCAGTGGTAGAGTGCCTGCCTAGCATGCACAAGGACCTGAGTTCAGACCCTAACACTGCAAACAGATGTCTGCACACCCCCCACCCACCCCCCACAGACACACACACACACACACACACAGAGTACATCTTATATAGATTTTTGTATTCTTTGGTTTTGTGGTTAGGCTGGTCTCAAATTGGTATTGCTCCTCTTGCCTCAGCCTCTTGAGTGCTGTCAGTTACATCCCCTTTTAGTCAACAATGTCTTTAAAACATTTCTATGCTAGTTTAAATAGAGGAAGGCCAGTATTGCTTGGTGATTAAATACCTAGGTAATAAGCACTGGATTTCCTAGACTCTACTTCCGGTTTGCTTTTACCAGAAATGTGATCTGAGGCAAGTTTTCAACCTGTTTGTGCCTCTGTTTCTCTGAAAAAAATCAGGATAATAATATTATTTGCCTATCTCATAAGGGGCTAGGATTTAGCTCAATTGGTAGAGTGCTGCTCTGCACTCTCTGAGGCCCGGGTTTGGTCCTCCAGCAGCACCAAAATGGCAGAAGAATGTGGCAATCCACCCCTGAAGCAACCCCAAAACAATCAGCCATTGAAAACCCTATGAATAGCAGAGAAGCACTGACATAGTAAAATTTCACTCTGTTGTACACGAGGTCATTGGACCTGACTCTACAGCACCTGACAACAACAACAACAACAACAACAACAACAACATCTCATAGGGGAAAAGAAAAGAAAGGAAAAGAAAAGGGCCTGGTCATCATATCTCTGAAAGAAAAACAAAAAACCCTTTCTGATCCCACTTGTCCCTCAGTTCATGCCCTAAATCCTCTTTAAGTTCAAATCTCCTTTCTTTTTTTCTTTCTTTCTTTTTATTTTCTTTTTCCCTTTTTTGCACTGCAAACTCTGGGTTTGGACCCAGGGCGTTGTGCATGCTAGGCAAGTGTTCTATCACTGAGTTGCACTTCTAGCCTCTGTTAAATTTTTTATTTTGAGGCAAGATTTCATTAAGTTGCACAGTCGGCCTATGGTCTCAAACTTTCTATCCTCCTGACAACCTCCAGAGTGGATGGGATTGCAGATGTGCACCATGGTACCCAGCTCCCTTTTCGTTTTGGTGCCTGCCTAATATTCTGTTGTGTCTGCAGCCATAATCCTGTGGCATCCAATCCCGTCAGATCTCGGAAACTAAGTAGGGTTGGGCCTGGTTAGTACTTGGATGGGAGACCACCTGGGAACACCAGGTGCTGTAGGCTTGGGAGACGGACCTGGCAACCCACTCCCAAAAATCAATCCGCCATTGAAAACCCTATGAACAGCAGAGAAGCACTGACAATAGCATTTCACCTGTCGTTCGCAGAGTCGCTATGAGTTGGATACCAACTCCACGGCACCTAACAACAACAACAACAAATATTCTGTTGTAAGGAAATGCTATCATTAATTTAAACAGTCATTTTGTTACCAGTATCTACCCTTAAACTGTGTCATTTTCCCTCTTAGAATTGTGGCACCAGTAACAAGACCCAGCACCAGTACAGCAGTGAAGACTTAATTCTTAGCCAAGAATAGAAGTGGGAGATAAAATTTACAAATCAATTTCTCAACCTCTAGGGGTTGGGAGATTATAGATACAGAGTAAAAGAAATGAAGAAGAGGGATAGACTAATAAAGGTGAGGAATATTCATATGTTTTCTGAGAATGGGTAGAGATTTTCAGGGTGCCTCCTATTTTCTTTCCTTTTATGGGTCTTTCCAGTAGTCATCATAGCAACTGGAGGGTGTGGCATTTAGTATGCAGATGGAATTATAATAAAGTTAAAGGTGGTGGTCTGTCACTCTTGCAGCCATCTCAGATCCAACCACTTTTGGCCAGCCCACCTGAAGAAGGACTTGTAGTCTACAGGAATCCTGTCCTTAAAGATGAACATGATTAGAGTTGGGTAGAAATTCAGCTAGGTCATCTAGGCAATACTCAGGGTAACAATTTATTGATGGACATTTATTTTTAATATTTTACTATTATAAACAACACTGCAATAAATACCTGTATGCCATTTTGCTTATATACCTTTTTCTTGTATGAAATAATGCCAAATGGTCCTAAAAACTGTGGACCAATCATTTTTAACATTGCTTTATCTGTTTGTTTCTGTATACCATACAACACCAAAACTTTTCCCTATGATGGACATTTAGGTTTCCACTAAGATTTTGCTAATAAAAGTATGCTACATAGAATATAGGAGTGATTTTCTCATTCCTTCACCACTTTTTCAAATTATAAACTTGTCTATTTTCATCCCTATTACAAGGAAACAAATCTATTGGAATTGGCCACATGAAAGTCACCAGTGACACTGATGAAGAAGCAGTTTTGGATAGATGGAGGTGGCGTGGTCCATTCAGAACCCAGATTGGTCTAGATAAGGTGTGAGTAGTAAAGAAATAGAGATATAAAAGTAGAGAATCAGATCAAGAGATTCGACTTTGAAGAGGATTTAGGGCAAGATCTGAGGGACAGGTGGGTTCAGAGACAGTTTTTGTTTTTCCTTCAGAGATATAAATGACCGTTGCTCAATCTTTCATATCTTCCCTCCATGCTCCAGCTTCCCTGGGTCTTCTCTGTTCTTTGTTCCTGCTTCACTGTTTCTAGTGTTTACCAGGTTTTTCCTGAATCTCTGAATGGCTGACTCCTTTTCATTATTCAAAGCTCTGCTCAAATGTCAATTCATCCAAAAAGTCTTCTCTGGCCTTTTGTCCTTTCTCTGATCCTCATTCCTCATTTTTACCTTTTTTTTTTTTTTTTTTTTTTTTTTTTTTTTTTTTTTTTTTTTTTTTTTTTTTTTTTTTTTTTTTTTTTTTTTTTTTTTTTTTTTTTTTTTTTTTTTTTTTTTTTTTTTTTTTTTTTTTTTTTGGTGGTTCTTACCTGAAATGTCTTGTTCATTTATTTATTTGTTGATTACTTGTATCTTCTCATTAAAAGTAAAGTCTAGGGGAACTGATTAAGTTTATGTGATTACTGTGTTACACATGCCGTTGTATTCTTTTGTCTTTTATTTTTTTGCTTGCCATTGTTTTTTGTATTATTATATGTAGTATTCACCATATGTATGTATTGTGTATTATGTATTAGTCCTCTCACTGTATGTGAAACTATAATTATCTCAACCTTTTTTTAAAAAAGTAAAATCTGTGATTCTGTGGGAACCAGGATTTTGTTTGCTTGTTGAAAACAGTGTTATCATAACCAGATGAGTCTGGCATGCATTTATCACTAAATAAGTCATTAAGTGAGTGAATCAGCGAATGATACACAGTCGTTGCTCATGTTTAAAGGAGGATGGGCAGAGTGGGGAGAGTCCAAACAGTACAGCAAATCTGAGGAAACTGTGATCCCTGTCTTGGACTGGGATTTTGAAACGCTTTCCACTACTCTGTTCTACCTCTCCACTAGTGGAATATTGAGTAGGTCACCCAAGTGGTGATCAGTGGTGTCGTAGGAGACGCTCCATCGGTCATAGGTCATCTTTGTAGCTTATTATGATTACAACGTGCAGGCCTGATAGGTCCATCACTTAAGTGGGTGTTCTTTAATTCCCATAAAGTAAGACCTGGGAGGCACTTTCCTTTAACTTGTGATAGTGGAGGAGGCTGGAAAGTTGACTGTGCCCTGCAGTGGAGGTTTCAGGTTTCAGTTCTCCCAGGGCGCCGAGACAATGCAGCTTGCACCGTACGGCTGCCGCCTCCGCCTCCTTGCCCCAACCCCGGCAGCTCGCTAAAGAGAAATTCAAACCTTGGGCCGGGCTCTTGGCCTGCCCTCGGGCGAGGTTGGGCACAGCGGCGGGGGCTGCTTGCAGGCTGCATTAGCTGAGAGAGCTAGGAGGCGGCGAGCGCAGCTGGGCTGGGACTTCCTTCCTCCACCGCAGGACAACAAAACAACCGGCAGCGGCTACAGAGCTCTTGGCAGCTGTCTGAGCTAGGCGCGCGGCGATGGGTTCCCTGCTGAGCAGCGACAACGGCAAATCCGCGCCCGCCTCTGCCACCCCACAGGCCCTGGAGCGCAAGGGGGACCCCGAGCTGCCCCTGACGTCCTTCGACTGCTCCGTGTGCCTTGAGGTGTTACACCAGCCTGTCCGGACTCGATGTGGCCACGTGTAAGTGTCAGGGGAGCTCGGCTTGATCACCCACTCCCTGGGGAGGACGGTATTGGGGAAGCCGAGGGCAAAGGAGTGTGCGTGTGTGTGTGCGCGCGCATGCGGGTGTGTGTGCAAAAGAAGCCAAGACATTGGGAAACTGCTGCGGGGGTAAGTCTGCACTGGTCGGGGGGCGGGCCACAGGGAAAATGCCGGATCAGAAGACGACACAGTATTTCAGGAGGAGAAAACAGAATAACACGGACCTTGCCTCCAGGTGGAGCTGCCTTCCGAAGCCCAGGTGCAAAGCTCCAGAGATGGGGGATACAGGCGCGGGCCTGACCCACGAGGCTTGCAACTAGCACCAGTCCCGCATAGAGAGGAAACGAGCGCCCGGCTACAGCGCGTGGGGCTCCAGCAACGCACGGTTATCCAGCTAAATTTAACCACGCGGGCTGTGCTTCCCTTTCCCAGAGAACCCGGGCAGGTTTTGTTTTGCTGGAGCTGTGCACATGTTCCAGAACTCCCGCAGAGGCTGGTCTCTTGAGCAAACCAGGATCTGTGCAAACTGTCCTTCCCTTCCCACACCCGCGACCCTTCTCCAACACCCCCCCCACACACACACCACACACACACACACACACACACACACCTCAAAGATCGTCTGGTCAGACTGGAGCGTCTGAATGTTTCTGTAGTCATTAGTGTTTAATTGGTTAGGGTGGGGTTTGGGACTTGAAATTCAGCACCAAGCCAGTGAATGTTGCCGTTTAGAAACCAACTTCAAAGTGACAGGAGGTTGCCTTCTACCTGCTTTATGCACGGCCTCCCCAAACCGAAACTATAGATGAAAATAACTTCCGTGAAAATCACGTGCTATTTAATGAAAACTAGCAGTTATTGCGAAGCCATTGGTAGTTTCTAAGAAGCATGAAAATTGTCATGGCCTCAGAGCGTGCCTGAGTAACTAGTAGTGGGAGTCAGATCTGTGAATTTGTGTTCACTGTTTACTTCCGAGGGTTTCCGCCCCCGCCCGTGGTTACATGAGTGCGCGTGGACTCTGCGTGTGTGCGTGTGTGTGTGTGCGCGCGCGCGCGCGGGCGCGCAGGCAAAACCCACTTAATGTCATCTCTGGTGGGTGGACAAGCATCAGAGCAAAACCACAATTGCTTGTACAGGCTTTTTGGTTTACCAAGCAAAAAGAGCTAGGAAAGAAAAAAAAAAAAAAGAAATAGGTACTGTAAATGCAAAGACACAAAATGTTTTTTAAAGGAATTAGGTGGTCCTTGACACCTATATAGCCTGGGATTTGAGAAGTAGTTTTCACCATTGCCGGCCAGTGAGCCAGGAAGAAAAATATGCCACCCACACAATGTTTAAAGAGTGCTCTGGGCATTATTTTGTGGCTGTATTTTCATAGCCTGCTTTTTCAGCTTTGTACTTTAAGGTCTTAAATTTACCTCCTTTCTAGTTACTGATGTTTCCCAGCTGCCCAATGTAGTTCATTAACCTAATATCCAAAGGCCAGTATGAGAGCCAGGGTGCCATTTATAGAAGTATAAAATATATTGATTAGATCAGAGCAATAATAACCTAAAGATAGTCACATTTAAATGTAATCACTATTAACATTAAAACTGTAATATTGTGCCAAAGATGAACAAACAGTGAGTTTTAAGAATTCCTTCCACAGACTGAAATGGTCAGCTTTTCCTATTGTAATCATCTGACTAGAGATTGTTCTGGACTTGGATTTTGGACACTATAAATTACTGTTTACAATATTCTTGCTTTACAAAACGTTAAATTTTTTGTTTAATCTTTTTCTTATGTTTAAGTGAATAGAAAACCAGCAACTGGAAAAATAGTCATGAAATAGCATAACAAGGGCTGGACAAATCGTCTTCCCGCACTTAACTGTTCTTTGTTTTGACAAATCTATGTCTATTGTTCTAGCTGTGGGCAGAATTTCCATATTCTTCCTTTTGGCAAACTTATTTGGGCCCCTTCCACTTTGTAAATGTTAGCCAGAATCCCTTTGGTACTGGAGACTGTGAGTGTTGTTAACATCATTTGTACATTCTAAATAAATTATTTTTTTCCATAGACTTTAAGTTGGAAATGAAGAAATACAAATAGAAGCTCTCTTTTATTATCCTATGTTGCTAGATTTTGATCTCAGTTGTTTATGCAGACTTTGGCTTACAAACCTATTTCAAGTTAAACAAATGTAATAATGACAATACCGTGGATGAAATGTATATAATGCCTTATCAATTATATTGTGACCCAGTAGAAGCTGGGCATTATAGAGATCTGGATTTGAAATTCAACTCTACTACTAGCCAGTTTGCGACCAAATTGCTTAATCTCTTTGAATCAGTTTCTTCCTTTGTTAAAACGGGGTGAGAATATTTAAAATGCAAAAGAAGTGCATAAGAAAGGCTGGGTAGCTAGCTCAGTTGCAAAAAGCCTGCTTACCAAGCACCTGGATTTGATCTTCAGCACCTGGATTTGATCCCTAGCACCTGGGGGAGGGGGAGTAAAGTCTCAAACCTGGTTTATTTACACAAGCAAAACACCCGTGAACAGTAATTACTTCTCATCTATGAAATTTTTTTGGAAACAAACTGGGTCATAAAAGATTAGTCTATGACATTTCCAAGCAATCTCTAATAGCTTTGTTGTTAGGTGCCGTCAAGTCGGTATCCGACTCATAGCGACCCTCATAGGGTTTTCAATGGCTGAGTGCTTCAGGATTGCCTTGGGAGTGGATTGCCAGGCCCTTCTCCCATTTTTGCGGTGCTGGGAATTGAACTCAGGGCCTCAGAGACTGCAGCGCAGTGCTCTACCCACTGAGCTAAATCCTAATAGCTTTACTTTTAGCTTAATTCTTTTCCTATAGTGGGCTTTGGGGCTAGGATTTAGCTCAGTTGGTAGAATAATGCTCTGCCATCTCTGAGGTCTTAGGTTCAATTCCCAGCACCCCAAAAATGGGAGAAGGATATGGCAATCTCAAAACAATCAGCCGTTGAAAACCCTGTGAGGGTCTCTATGAGTTGGACATGACCCTATGCCGCTAACAACAGTGGACTTTAATTTTAATTTAAATTGGCTTTATTCATATCATTATCAGTTGGAAAGGTAGATTTGGGGAAAAGGGCTTCCTACCTCTGCCACATCTTCTGTTGTCAGAGAAATACAGAAAGAGTGGTAGTTGTATGAAAATTGAAGTAGCCAAAGGAATTTGTTGTCATGTTGGATATGGTAGATGCAAGGAGAAAGATGTGGAAGACAGCTCCCTGGGGTTTTAAAGATGATAAAGAGGGGCACAGAGATTGGCATAGGAGAATGTTAATGAACATATGATTGGGCCTGTTGAACGCACAGTCATCTGATAAGGAGATATTCAAATAGAAATATCCCAAAGGTCCTGGGAAGTAGGTTTGCCAGAGGCTAAAGAAGTTACCTAAAAAGACTCCAGATGGGGGTTGGGGACTGTGGCAAACTTGAGAGGCTGAGTCCAGAGGATCGTAATTTCAAGGCCAGAGGCAATTGGCACAACTTAGCTAGAACCTGTCTCAAGATCCAGAAAAAAATTTAAGTGGGCTCAAGTTGCAGCCTACAGGCTCTGGGTTCAACTGCCAAGTACCACCCCCCCCCCCCCAAAAAAAAGAAAGAAAAAAAAAGGGTCCAGAGGATAAAAACAGGCCTGTGAGAGCTAAGAACTAGCTGGAGCACACTATTAGATGGAAAGAGTCACATCTGCATTGAACTCAGTGGGTAGAGCAGCTGTAAGTCATAGAATGTGCCTAATTTTCCTTAAATGAAACTCTGTCGAGATCCTTTCAGCTCAGTGGATTAAAATGGTCCATTTGTGGTCAAGTAGGAGCAGTAAAGCCTGCCCCAAACTGGTTGTTTTCTAAGTAGAGTCTGACAGGCTTCCTGATGAGTTTTAAACTGATCAGAAAATACATATCAATGCTCGCTGGCTCTTCTTCTTCTTCTTCTTCTTCTTCTTCTTCTTCTTCTTCTTCTTCTTCTTCTTCTTCTTCCTCTTCTTCCTCTTCTTCCTCTTCTTCCTCTTCTTCTTCTTTCAGTATTGAGGATTGAACCCAAATCCTCTACTTGAGCATGCTAGCCAAGTGCTCTACCACTGAACCACATCCCCAATCCTAGGCCTTTCACAAGTACAGGCGATAAGCAATCCCAAAGACTTCCTTTTATCCTAAGATTAAATCTTTTTAACCTACTATTTATTATAGATATCTATTATCCACTTGTCTGCAGCCATAACTCGCTGGCATTACCATCCCTCCTATCTCTGAAGCTAAGCAGGATCAGCCTGGTTAGTCCTTGGGTGGGAGACTGCATGAGAATACCAGGTGCTGTAGACTAGGTAAAAGAACCTATCAATCCACTTTTGAAATAATCTGCAATTGAAAACCCACGAACAGCAGAGAAGCACTGACATTAGTGCCGGACATGGTACAGTGTCGAGTTTTCTTGTAGATAGGGTTGCTATGAGTTGAACACCTACTCCATGGCACCTAACAACAATAACAACAAAGACAGATTAACAGGGAAAAGGCACATAAGCATATTACTTGTCTAGAGACATCACGGGGGAGTAAGTACCAATAAGATTTAGAGAGAAGTGGGACCTGTATGCAGTTTCAGAGGGGCACTAAAAGATTTTTAGGGAAGGTGCATGAGATGAGATGAAGAGCAGACAATAGCCTTGGACAAAGTTTGTCTGGTCTCTGGATATGGTGTCAATTCTATTCTTTCCTGTAAGTAATGTTCTAGGGATTTGGCCTTTTGGTAGACAGGAGACTTCAAAGAAAGTCTTTTCCTGTGCTTCAGAAGGGAAAGAGGTGCCAGGCGCAGTGGCACATGCCTGTAATCCTAGCGACTCCGCAGGCAGAGGCAGGAGGATTGCAAGTTCGAGACCAGAGGCAGTCTGCATAATTTAGCGAGACCTTTTCTCAAAAAGTAAAAAAAAAAAAAAAAAATGGGCTGGGCATGCAGCTCAGTGGTCCAGCACTTGCAAAGCATGCAAGTGCAAGGCCCTGGATTCAACCCCCAGTTACTGCAAAAAAGAAGGGAAAGAGGGGTGGGGGGCTGGGTGGGGGTCAGAGAGACTAGTTCTGAGACTGGTTCTTTTGCAGGGGGCATGAGAGGGTATACTTTGTAGCTGTGGCTGGGCTCGAATTTACATCCATCCTCCTGCCCCAACCTCCTGCGTGCTGGGATTATAGGTGTGCACCACCACGCCCAGCCTGAGACTGCTTCTTTGGTTCAAAGTATTCAGCATGTCAAAGCACTGTACTCTGTGTTATCAGTTTCTGCACTGCCCCTATATATACATAGAAACATGTGTGTGTACTTGTATGCAGAGAGAGATATGGTGGAGGAGAGGGAGATTTTAAGGAATTGGTTTACATTATCAATGGAAATCTCTTTACTAAAAGTTGATGGAGGTGTAGACGTTAACCACATCTA
This sequence comes from Pedetes capensis, assembly GCA_007922755.1. Classification (NCBI taxonomy): domain Eukaryota; kingdom Metazoa; phylum Chordata; class Mammalia; order Rodentia; family Pedetidae; genus Pedetes; species Pedetes capensis. The sequence continues at coordinate 36,346 of VMDO01002391.1, read as the reverse complement.
TATGATACCTTCACAGCAACATGTAGACAAATGCTTGATAAATAACTAAGTACTGTAGACTAGCCAAGTTGACAGGTAAGACTAGCCATCATGTGTTAAATGAAGTTTTTGTTGTTTGTTTGTTTGTTTTTGAGACAGGGTCTCAGGGTGGTGGTCTGAAACTCACTATGTACCCCAGACCTGGAACTCACTCTCGGACTCAGTCTTGCTAATGCTGGGATTATTGGTGTGTGCTGCCACCCCTGGCTTATTAAATGAGTTTTTAAAGGTTATTAAAATCTGATTATCAAAATCAAAAGTTAGTCTATAATAGATGACCTTTGAGAATTCTATTGCTAAGTCTGCCAGGCATGCACACCTATGTGTTGGTAGTAGGAAGCCACATCATTTCCCTTAAATTAAAAATCATTGTTCATTTACCTTTAGCATTGCTTTGGTTTGCAGTTAGTCGTTTGATTAGATCTACATTGTAAGGCATGCATTCATTTACTGATCCTAGAAATATTCTCATAAGGAAAATGGACAACAAATAAGATATAAATGTTAAGTATATAATATGATATGTGTGTAATATACATAGTTGATTGGCTCTCCTTATCTATAGCTTCTACATCCTCAGATTCAAACCAAATACAAATAAAAAATATTCAGAAAAGAATTGTGTTTGTCCTGAATATATACACTTTTTTCTTGTCATTATTCCAGAAACTACACAATATAATAATGATTTATATAGTTTTTACACTGTAGTAGGTGTTATAAATTACCTAGACATGATTTAAAGTATGCACTAGTATGTGCCTAGGTTATATGAAAGTACTATACACACCCCCCCACGCTTTTTGGCTTATTGAGGCAGCCTCTCTGCCACCTGATTGCCAGGATTATAGGTATGCACCACTATGCCTGGCTCAACTTCTGTACTTAAACATGAACTGTTAATAAATAAGGCCCCATTCTGTACATCCTCAGTCTTGAGGAAGATAGAGAGTGAGGAAGCTAGTTTGGCTATAGCTAAATGAGTGAGGGACAGTTGTATGGGGTGAAATAGGGGCATATTTGGGAAATTGGGCTTTTTCTCTGAGTTGATTTTTTTTTTTTTGGTAGGGGCCAAGTCACTTTAATGTATATCTTTAGTGTTTAGTAGGGAGTCTGTAATCTCTTGAAATTCTCACCTGGCTCTTGTGAAGAGTTGAGTCTGCATTTCAGTCTTCATCCTTAGGAAGGACAGCTAGCTAATTCTTCATCTGGTCATTGAGAAGAGCCTGGCTATGGAAAGTGACTCAGCACAGCATCTGAGTTATGCTCAAAGCACCAGAGAATTCAGAACCACATAGTTGTGGAGAGCATCTGGCATCCAGTCGGCTGGGGAGACTGTCTACACAGGGGCACGATTTGGGTGCCATGGCCAGCATGATACATTCCACCCTCTTCAGCCCTGTAGGTGCAGCCTCAGAAGATGTAGTCTGCAACTCCAGGAAAGGGCACCAGGTGGATCAGAGGCAGCATTCTACCCGGGTGTGAATACCCATCCCCTGGCCTGGCTGCCCCAGCTCCTGTTTCCCCTCAAGTGGAGGTTTTGAACAGAGTTGTGGCATTACATGACAGAATAGAATAGAATAGAATAGAATAGAATAGAATAGAATAGAATAGAATAGAATAGAATAGACTGTAGGGAGATGGGCAGGACCCAGAGAGTGAGTTGGAAAGTCACAGTAATAATCCAAGTGAGAGACCAGGACCAGATGAGACAATGGAGAGGCTGAACATGGTAGGATTTTAGATGTATCTGAAGGTGGATCTGATAGGATGGATTCCATGTAGAGTGTCAGTGAAAGTGATGAATCAGAAATGACTTCAGAGTTGGAGACAACCAAGTACAGATGTTGAATAGACAGTTGGATCTATGAGTCTGAAGTTCAGAAGACCTCTTGAAGCTGAGGCAGGATTGTGAGTTCAAGGCCAGAGGCACAGGCTGTGCAACCTAGCAAGTTCTTGTCTCAAAATAAAAAAGAGGCTGAGGTTACTGGCCAGTGGTAGAGCACTTGCAAGGTAGGTGTGAGGCCCTGGATTCAACCCCCAAGTACCAAAGACTCGAACAAAATCAGTACTTAGTAGTGTGCATAGATATGCCGGGGCAATTTTTCTTTTGTTTTATTTTGCTTTCTTATGGTGCTGGGAATCCAACCCAGGGTCTCATGTATGGGAGGCAAGTGCTGTACACTGAGTTACATTCCCCAGTCCTCTGCTGAGGCAATTTTTGGAGACTAAAAGACCAATTGCCATGTTGGACTTTGAGTGTAAACTATTTGACTACTTAAACACATCAAAAGAAATCGTGAGGGTCCTTTATGGTGGGATGGCCTGAGTTCTAAGAATAGGGGAGCTTGGACCTAGCTAGTAGTATGATCTAGTATTGGTACAGAGGGAGTGGTTTGTGTGTGCACGGGTGCATATGTATGTTGCCCTATAATGTTATATATATTGGCCTGAGACTCTTGTCACTTTGAATAACAATAACTCCTCTTATTTTATTTCCATTCTCATGCTTACCATAGCAGCTCAAGATTTTAATTCAGCTTTGTATTGGTGTTCCCAAAGTGAGGCAGCATTGTGTTGAGAACCTAAGAGAAAGGTTAGACCTGCCACATATTGCCAACGACCTCTTCCAGAACCACATTTGGAGACAGTTCTGGATACTTACTTTGCCTTCTTAGCTCTAGACCCCAGGGACTCCCTAATGCATCCCTTTCCTTTTTAAATCCACTTAGGTTTAGTTTTACCAAATGAGATTGGAGACATAAGTCTACCCAACGTCTTCAGCTGTCTTTTCCTGTTTCCTTCCAAAACTTTGTTGGCCTCTTCCTTGTAAGGGATTTTAGGTTAATTACTTAATTTAGTGAAAAAGGAAAGGGCACATAAAATAACAAACAGGAGTGAGGTAATGAAGTTTCCAGCTGGTTTCTTTGAGTCATTATCTAGTTCCTTGTTGATTTCCTCATGAAATCATGCATGCTCAACAGGGATGAGGCAAGTGATGTAGTAGAGTGTGAAGGGAGGGCTTGTCCCACAGGAAGAAGAACCAACCCGCGTGGCTTCCCCAGCATGGGTTTGCAGGGCCACAGGAGTCTTGTGGGAGTAGCTTTGCAAGCGAAGTCAGAGAAGTGGATTTGTGTGTGGGGAAATCTGATTTTCAAGCAATGGCAATGCATTTTGTAAACATTGAGACAGTTTGTTAAAAATACAATTGGTTTCCATCTGTCCTCAGCTTTTATCTTTCAACTAAATTCTCCTCATTCTGACCTTGCTTTTAGTAATTCGTTATTGTTTCATCACCTTAAGGAGGGGGAGCAGGGCAGATATAGGAATCCTTCATCTCCTTACCTTCCTCCCAGGATAGTGCCACCAGCTGGGGACCCAAGGATCAAGCACATGACCACTGAGGGACACTTTATATTCAAACCATGACATGTAATCAGTAGTCTTTTGTTTTCTATCACTTAGCATAATGGCATATATATATATATATATATATATATATATATATATATATATATATATGTATATATATATATATATTCATTTAATACCTTGGAATTCCTTTTGTCTGTCCAGTTACCACTGTCAAATGCTCTTTGCTGCTATAAGACACCATCCTGGTTTTTTTTTTTTTTTTTTTTTTGGATTACTAGGGATCTAACCCAGGGTCTTATGCATGCTAGGCAACTGATCTGCACTGTTGGCAGCTTTTTAAATTTTATTTTGAGACAGTGTCTTGTTAAGTTACACAATCTGCCTCTGGCCTCAAATTTGCAATCCTCCTGCCTCAGCTTGCAAGTTGCTAGGATTACAGGCTCGTGCCACAGTACCCAGCTACTGTCTTGTCTTGAACAAACTCTTATAATAAAACTATATTTACAGTGTCTCTTGTAAATCTGTAATTCATTCTTTGCAGAGGACCCTAGTAACCTATATAATGTGAATCAAGTCATGTCAGACTCCTGCTTAAATCTGTCCATGCTTCTCATTACTCTTAGCCTTGGCCTTTGTTTATTTTTGCTTTATTTTTAGACAGGGTCTCACTGTGTAGCCCAGGCTTCCCTGGAACTCTGAATCCTCCTGTCTAGCCTCCCAAGTGCTGGGATTACAGGTGTGCCTTACCATCCCTAGTTTAGCCATGCCCTTGGGTTAGTCCCCTGTGTACTTGACTTTGCTTACACATCTAATTGTTCCCTTGGGTTCCTTGGAGCCAACCAGGCTGGCTTCTTGCACCTCAGCAAAATGTTTCCTGTCTCTTGCATCTTTTGTTTTCTGTTGGAAAACCATTCCCAGGTCTTCTTTAGGGCCCTCCTGGAACTGTTCTTCTGTCCCACCCATTGTGTTTTTTGTCTCCACGTTTTTATTCTTCACAAAACACATATTACTTACTGGTCAATTAGTTTCCCTGCTTATTTCCTTTTCCTCTATTTCAAACCTCTGTGAGAACCAAGGTCCTTAGTGGCAAGGCCACAATTTTCTCTGTCCCATGTCCAACACTGTCTGGCAATAATAAGCTGTTATTAAATTTTTGTCTTTGGGCTAGGGGTGCAGCCCAGTTGTAGAGCGCTTGCCTAGCATGTGTGAGGCCCTGGCTACACAATGAGACCCTGTCTTAATAGCAACAAAAATAAAAAATTAAAAAATTAATTTAAAAAAATTAAACATTGACAACGCACTTACTCTCTTATCACATTTTTCTGCTTCCCCTTTCCATTTTTTCAACAAACAACAAATATTCTTAGTTTCTTTATCCTTCTGGCTGCTTTTACACATTTACAAAACTACAAATAGTTTACACTGTACATATAGTTCTACACTTTGCTTGGTTTTTGTTTTTTGTTTATTTGTTTTGGTTTGTTTTTTGAGATAGGATATCTCTGTGGTGCTCAGGCTGTCCTTGAACTCATGATCCCCCTCCTCATCCTCCTGAGTGCTGAGATTACAGACCTGTGTCACCATGCTTGACTATACTTTGCTTTCTTAGAGGTTTTATGTTTATTTTCTCTACGTGCCTTGTTATAAAATTTACATATATTTATTACCTAAACTTGAAAATCCTGGTATGGCTTCTAATTAGACAAATCATAAAATGCTTGATAACCTGTACACTTTTTAAAATTCTCTCTCTCTCTCTCTCTCTCTTTTTTTTTTCTCTTTTTCTTTTTTATAACTGTACATTTTAAAGCCTGAAGCCATACCACTGTGGCGCTGGATTCCGTCAGACCTTGGAAGCTAAACAGTTTTGGACTTGTGTGGGAAACTGTCTGGGAACACCAGGTGCTGTAGGCTTGGGAGAAGAACCTGGTAGGCCACTCCCAAAAAACAATCAGCCATTGAAAACCCTATGAGTAGCAGAGAAGCACTGTGTCACCTGCTGTACTTAGGGTTGCTGTGAGTCAAACACTGATTCCATGGCACCTAACAATAACAACATTCTATATTAATAGGGTGAGGATTTAAAATTCTCTAGTTCTTATAATTTGCATTTGATTACTATATCTTTTCTTGAGACAAGGTCTCTCTAGGTAGCCCAGGTTGACCTCTAACTCACCATCCTCCTGCCTCAGCCTCTGAGTGCTGCGATTACAGCCGTGTGTCACCACACTTGGCTTTGCTTACTGTATTTTCAAGGATAGAATTTTAACCGGTCTTTTGGTTCATTTGTTTGTGTTTTGTTTACTTTTTAACCTCAGGCCTTTTTGAACTAAGTGGTTCTTGGATTCTTCTTTCTGTATCCCCAGAGTGAGGATTGAGCTGCAGTGGCATCTGGTCTTTTTCCATAGTAACACTTTCAAAGTCATGGCTTTTGTACACTGAAATTCAGTAAGCTTGGTCTCTTCCTAGCCCCTCAATCCCTTTATTTATTTATTTGTTTATTTTTGTGGTACTAGAGGGTTGAACCCAGGCCTTGCACCTGTTTTGCAGGCACTCTAGCATTGAGCTCCATCCTCAGACCCTTTTTTGTTTTTCATCTTGAGACAGGGTCTAAGTTACTACCTCTGGCCTTGAAGCTGCAATCCTCTTTCCTCTGCCTCCTGAGTCACTGGTATTACAAGCATGTGCTCCAGCACCCACTTCTTCCCATATCCCTTGGTCTTAATGTGTTTCTTTATTTAATATCACTTTTATTGAAATGAGTACAACAAATTGACTAGTGTACCATATTTGCAACTAGTATTCTCACATAATGCAATAATGTTATTGTTGTCAGGTACTGTCGAGTTGGTGTCCAACTCATAGCGACCCCACGTACAGCAGGCAAAACAGTATTGTCAGTGCTTCTCTGTTATTCATAGGGTTTTCAGTGACTGATTGTTTTTTGGGAATGGGTTGCCAGGTCCTTCTCCCAAGCCTTCAGCACCTGGTGTTCCCAGGAGGTCCCCCATCCAACAAGTAACCAGGCCCAACCAACCTTGCTTAACTTCTGAGATCTGATGGGATCGTATACCACAGTGGTACAGCTTGTAGGCGTAATGCAATAATGACATCTATATAATGTTCTTTGGTGTTTCAATTCAAGTTTAATACCCTTGTATAGTGAGTAGAGGTGGTTATAGTGAGGCACTGGATGAAAAATGCCTCAAGCTTGCTACTTTGCATGAACATGCCCTAGGCATTTCTATTGTTGCAATTATCAAGCCCAGTACAAAGCATTTACACAATGACAGCAGAATGTAGTCTAGCTAAGGGCCACTGGCTCACATGGGCACACCCATGATCTTACAGTGTGTTGCTTCTCTGTGTCCCTGGGAGGAACTGAGGTGTCTTGAAAACAACTACAAACCTTGAGGCCCTACCAAAACTGAAAGTCAGAGTGCAACCTTGGCAGGCTGCTACACCTCTCTGTACCTCTGTTTGCCATCAATCAGATGAGGCAAAACACAGCAGCACTTTACCATTACCGTAGGGACAAATGGAGAGATAATGTGAACAGGTGCCTACCACAGGGCTTGGCACCAATATTTGTCTTCTGCTTGGATTGGCATAAAACTGAAGTTGTGAGAAGGGGGAAGCTTTTAGCTGATGAAACTCAAAATGCTATCCACTTGCTCCCAAATAATGTAAGCAAATAATTCTTGTTAGAACCATAGGTGTTGTATTTGGAATGTTAGTTTTGAGTTGAAGGCCTCAGAGTGTAGCTCAGTGGGAGAGCCCTGGCTTAGCATGCTCAGGGCTCTGGGTTTGACCCCCAGCACCACAAAATAAAAAATGTTTGAGTTGAATATTTGAACCATTTGTAATAAATACTCTTTAAGACTATACTTTGAGAAGCAGTTCTTAGACTCAAAGACAGGCAAAGGCAGATTGTGTTTTATAACTTAGCGTCAGCTGAGGTAGGAGAGGGAAAAGATACTAAGAGAACTCAGGTCCCTTGATTCCTAAAATACATATTTGCTCTTTCCAAGTGGGGCAGCGGTAGTGCTGGAATGAATGGCTACTGCACTTTAGGTCAGAAAACCCCAGCTTAAGACCAACCAACTTCAGGTACTTCCTGGATATGTGGCTTTGCAGAAGTAACTTAGCCTCTTTATACTCCAGTTTCCTCATCTGTACATGGAAATAATGATCTTTTTCAGGATTTTTTTTTTTTTTCAGTACTTGGGGGTCGAACCCAAGGCCTTGTGCGTGCCAGGTAAATGCTCTACCTCTGAGCTGTATCCCCAACTCCTGCCCTTTATTTTTTTATTTTCAGACAGGGTCTTGCTAAATTGCACAGACTGCCTCAGGCCTTGAACTCCTCCTGCCTCAGCCTCCCCAGTTGCTGGAATTACAGACTTGCATTATTATGGTACTTGGCTTTTAGGGTTTATTTTTACAGTTAAATGAATTAAGGTATGGGAAAGTGTTAAAAATTTTGTGAAAAAGCTAGTGAAACAAGTTTGAAATTTTATCTTTTTTAACATTTATGTATCTTATTTTTACTTATTTAATTTAATTTAATTTTGCAGTACTAATAGTTGGACCCTGGGCCTCATGCACGCTAGGCAAGTGCTCTACCACTGGGGTGTATTCCCAGTCTTTTTAAAAGTTTTTTATTTTGAGACAGGTTCTCACTAAGTTGTGTGGGCTGCCTCTGGGCCCGAATCTGTGATCCTCCTGCCTCAGCCTCCTAAGTCACTAGTATTATAGATGTGTGCCACTGCACCTGACTTTGAAATTATATCAAAATTAAAATAAAGTTTATTACCACACAACAACAAAAAAAGAAAAGGAAAGGAAAAAAGAAGAGAGTAGGTACTTAGGCAGATCTGGGATTGTAAGTAAAGAGCAGGACAGTCCAATCAATTTGCTGCTACATCAGTCATAATGCCATTGTTCAGTACCATTTCCAAAGAGAATTCATGTGGCCTGGTTCACAACAAGTGCTCAAATCCTCAACACAGGATGGTGGGCACTTTGACTGAGGTCCTGCTGAGATTATGTCCAATATACAAAGAGTAGTTCTCTTTTGTTTTGAATCAAAGTTAGTGAGTTTATTAATTAGGGATAAGAGACAATGCACCCTTTAGAATTAAGCATAGGCATTCAGAGAAAAAAAGATGCTTAAAAAAAGAATAATTGTACACATCCAAAATATGTGCTCATGTTTCTCAAGAGAGTTGCTTAAGAAAAGAAATCATAGTACACATCCAAGACATGGCTTCAGGCTTCTCAAGAGAGAGAGACACACACATTTAAAATTCTGAACAATAGCGACACACACACACACACTCGCGCGCGCGCGCACGCGCGCTCGATTTTGTGGCCTTTGAAAGTATGTTGCCCAAAGGATGTAATTTACATCCCAGTTCAAAATTTAAGCAAAACAATGAGCTTATTTAACTACTCTTTCTATTTTAAAGAATTTCCTCTTTTTTAAATGAAATTGTAAGTTGGTTTTATAAGATGCATTGTTTAGGTTTGGGGATGAGAGATAAGTGCCAGTTAGACAAAAACATAGGCCAAAATTGGTCAAAAGAAGAAGCTCCATTGTTTAGAGGATTTAAAAGATTAATGTTTTGGTATCCTTTCTATCTAAGGAACTTCTCTTTTATAAAATGAGACCATAAGGTGATCCAGGAGATGCATTGTGTAGGTTTACAGATATGAAAATAGTGCTATTGAAACGTAAACATGATCCATAATCTTATGTGTCAGATTTTCAGAGAAGCCCAGGATTACAGAGGAGGAAGTAAGGTTAAATTCAAAGGTCCCATACATTTTGACCCTAAACATGGCTTATTGCTATTTTAACACTGTTGTTTGTAATGTTTCCATGAAGCCAGGCTTTACAGCTGTTTTCTTGGTGGTTGTGTCAAAATTCTTGACTCTAACCTAATGAGACTTAAACCAGATCCCACAGCGAGGGTTCTCTCCCCTTCCCATTTCCTCTTAGTTTTCTCTTTCTGTTCTGCCTCAGGTTAAGAGTAGCTCTTCCAGAGCAAAAGCAGATGCTATTGTGAGGAACAAGGGGAATGAGACTGGCAGGCATAAACATCAAGATACCTCAAGCACTATGCAAACATTAAGCATCCTCTGTGTGCTTATAATAGTTTGATGTCAGACACAGAAGAGAGTACTTTTAGGAATCAATAATGGCTAATATCATTGGGAGTTAAAGGGGAAAACAAACAAGAATGATTTGGAAGACAATTGTGCTTGTCCATTACTAAAATTTACCATCAAAATGCATTTAAATGCTACCCAATGCCCATTAGCAATAGAACAAGAAATAAACTTCAGTGTATTCACACAACAGACTTCACAAAATTAGAATGGACAGTCTTAACTACACACAACAAGGTGGATGAATCTCTTGCCATAATATTGAGCTAAAGAAGGCAGATGCAGATACATACCAAATTGTCCCATTTATTGTTGTTGTTGTTGTTGTTAGGTGCCATCAAACAAGCCGGGTGTGGTGACACACACCTGTAATCTCAGCACCTGGGAGACTGAGGCAGGAGGATAGCAAGTTTGAGACCAGCCTGGGCTACATATCGAGACTCAATAAAGAAAGCTGGGTGCATGCTTATAATTTCAGCAACTGGGGAGGTTGAGGCAGAAGGATAGCGAGTTGAGTCTGCGGGTGCAGCTCAGTGGTAGAGCACTTGCCTACCATGGACAAGTCCCTAGGTTCAATGCAAGTACAGCCAAAAAAAAAAAAAAAGAGAGAGAGAGAAAAAAGTGCAAAAACTAATCTTTGTTTTTCAAAGCCAGCGATTACAGCCACAAAGGATCATAAGCAGGGATGACAAAGCTGTGGTCTGCTGACTGGTACATTTGATAAGCATATTATAACATTTTGTATATTAAAATAATTTTTGCAAAGTCTATGATTACCTCGGAGAGATTAGAATTGTGACTGGGAGGAAACAGGAGGTGAGATTTTGGAGGCTGGCTATGCTCTGCTTTTTGATATGGGTTCTGGTTAAATGGTGTGTTCAACTGGTGAGATTTCATTGACCTCTATTGCTGTGATATATGAGCTTTTCAGTATGTACAGCATTCTTAAATTTTAAAAAGTTTAACTTTTAACATGTACTACTGCTCCCAAATAGATATTATATGCTGAGTAGTTAAAGAGGTGTCACATCATGCTAATGTATATAACCTCTCAAATGCACATTTTCATATCCATTTACACTTTAATAATTTTTATAAATAGTTTGAGATTTTTTGATTATGTTAATAAGATTTTATTATGGTGTGGTTTTGTTTTTATTTTGTTTTGTTTTCTAAGACAATCTTTTTTTTGTGTGTGGTACTGAGGTTTGAACCCAGGGCCTCCCATTCGCATGCCCTGCAAGTGCTGGACCACTGAGCTGCACCCCCCAGCTCTTTTTTTTTTTTACTTTTTTGAGACAGGGTCTCGCCAAATTACGCAGACTGCCTCTGGTCTCCAATTTGAGATCCTCCTGCCTCCTCCTCCCAAGCCGCTGGGATTACAGGCATTGGCCACCGCGCCCGGCTTGCTAAGACAATCTTTCTGTGTATAGCCCAGGCTCACCTCCAGCTTGCTATGTAGCCCAGGCTAGTCTTGAACTCGGGATCCTCCTGTATTAGCCTCTCAAGTACTGAGATTAAAGTGGGTTTTTTTTTTGTTGTTTGTTTGTTTGTTTTTTGCAGTTTGGAGTGGGGGTGGGGCTGATCCTAGGGCCTACCCACACTTTACAATTGCTCTACCACTGAGCTGCACCTCTAGCCCCTTTATTATTTTTTAAATTCAGGCAAGGCCTCATTAAGTTACACAGGCTGCCTCTAGCCTTCAATCTGTGATCCTCTTGCCTCTGCTTCCTGAGTTACCAGCATTATAGGTGTGTGCCACCAAACCTGGCATGGTTTGTTTGTTTTTGAGACAGGGTTTCGTCGTGTACCAGGCATCTGGCCTCGAACTCATGATCCTTCTGCCTCAGCCCCCCAAGTGCTAAGATTACAGGCGTGTACCACCATGCCCTGATTGAGTTATAATTTTAACTCATTTCTTAGAGTGCTCTTTCACTCACTTTTTTTCTTAATCTTTTTAATGCATACAAGTATTGTTGTTGTTGTTAGGTACTGTTGAGTCGTGTCCGACTTAGCAACCCTTATAGGGTTTTCAATGGCTGATTTTTTGCGGGATTGCCTCAGGAATGGATTGCCATACCCCTCTCCCATATTTGCGGTGCTGGGAATCGAAACCTCAGAGATAGCAGAGTGGCATTCTACCAACTAAGCTAAATCCCAGCACTTGCATGCAAGTATAGGTGGTAAGAATGTGTGGCCCCAAAGAAATTTTACCGGGAAGAAATGCGATTCTATGAGAAGCACAGGATGCAAGTGGAACTGTAATTTGATGGTATGATCCATAGTGAACAAGGTGTCATTAAATTTCAACTTATACAAACACACAGTGGTGCCTCCGTTATGTCTTTCAAGGAAAGTGATGTACTCTTGGTTTGTTTGGGGTAGATTCTGCCGTTCCTGTATTGCTACCAGTCTAAAGAACAGTAAGTGGACCTGTCCATATTGCCGGTCATATCTTCCTTCAGAAGGAGTCCCAGCAACTGACGTAGCCAAAAGAATGAAATCAGAGTACCAGAACTGCGCCGAGTGTGACACCCTGGTATGTAACTCTGCCCATGTTCATGGGTACTGGCTTAGGTTCCTAGAATGTTATCATTTCACCTATACTTTAGACCCCACCCTAGCCACCTTTTCTAAAGTATTCATCTCAGCCTCTCCTATTTCTCCAAATTCATATATAAAGGCTGAAAACAAAGAGCCTCCTGAACTTCCACCATCTATTGCTTAAGTTTTTTGAACAAATGCTTTCACTGACCACCTCCATGTCCTCTTCTTCCCATTACTCCCATGATCTCCTTTTCTGTGGCCTCTATTTCTGCTATTTTATTGCAGCCCATAAATGACTAGCTTTATTATTAAATCCAGCAGCATATTTCTACCTGTATTATTCTAGACTTCATGATATTTATTGATTACTTCCTTCTTGTCATAGTTTCCCATCTTTGATATTACACTAGCTTCGTCAGATCCTGTGGGGTCTTGTAGGCCAAGTGAAAGATTGTAGATCTAGCCAGGCATGGTGGCACATACCTGTAATTCCAGCACTCAGGAGGCTGAGGCAGAAGGATTACAAGTTCGAGGTCAGCCTAAGCTACAGACATCATGAGTCCCTGTCTCAAAAAACCAAAACCTGGAGAGCGTTTGCTTAGCATGAACAAGGGCCTGGGTTTGATCCTCAGAACTGAAAGAAGAAAGGAAGGAAGGAAGGAAGAAAAGAAGAAAGGAAGGGAGAAACAGAGAGAGAGAGAGAGAGAGAGAGAGAGAGAGAGAGGGAGGAGGGCAGGCAGGCAGAAAGAAAGAAAAAAAAGAGAGAAAGAAAGGAAGGAAAGAAGGAAGGCAGAAAGAAAGAAAGAAAACAAAGAAAGTAAAGAAAGAAAGAAAGAAAATAAAGATTCCAGATTTAGTACTAATATAATAGTAAGGCATGGAAAGAGTGTAAGCTTTGGAGTGCCAAGATTGTGTAAAATCTAAACTGTAGCTCAGTTATACTTTTTCTTAGCACCCTGGACTTTCTCTTTATACCACTTACCATTATTTTGTAGTTTTTTTGGTTTGCTGTTGATTAGTATCAGTTATTCCCATCCCATTTGAGTTCCATGAGGATAGAGGCAGTGTCTGTTTTGTTCATATTTTTGTACTCAGGATTTTCTTTTACTTTTTGTTTTTGAAACTTAGAACTTTTGTTAAACACTCATTTACCTATTTGCCACCACTGCTCCTGGCAAGCAAATAAAATTATTAGAATGGAATTTTTGAAAAATACATAAAACCAGTTAGCTGCAGTCTCTAGCAGTCTATGTAAGGAGCTGCTCCCTACTCCTCTGCCACAGTGAGCTTGGGGTCAGCGGGGCTACCGATTCTCCAGCCACACGCCCCTGAGGAATGAATTCTGCTTGTGGTGGTAGGAAGTCTCTCATGTCAAATGGCCAGCTATCTCAGCTCTTCAGCTCCTTGATGGTGACATGCTTTCCTGATTCTAGCTGCCTGGCCTCCCTATTCAGTTAAGCTGTTTTCCCGCTACCTTCTTGCCCTGGAGACCTATGTGAACACTCTCTACCTTTTGGCTCCAGCCATGACCTGGGAGGCAAGAGTGTCTGTGCAGCGTGGTACCTCCAGCACCGTATCCAACACTCTGAGAAGTAACTGATGCATAATACAGACTCAAAGCATTTTTGAATATTTATGTAAGACCAAATAATCTACTTATGGCTACCTGTGTAGAATTTATGCATAGTCTTCAGGACCAGACATCTTGATATCAAACATTTTCATTTTTTGTGGTTTAGGGCAAATTATTAATCTAACTTTATTTACCTTTTTGTAATCTGAGTGAAAATAATATCCATGTTACAGAGATGCTTTGAACGTAATTTATATATAAAAGTGGCAAGCACAGTATCTGGAACATAGTAAATACTAAAAATCAAAAGTTTTTAAATTCTTTGTAATAGATTATTCCTTATTTTCACTTATTTTGTCATCGTATAAAGTTTCACATGCACAAGATCAGACTCATTTTATTCTATCATTTAGTTTCTTATCATTGTTGTCTATGAAAAACTATAGCACTTACCCTGGGTAGAAATCCTCTGCCTTTTTTCACCCCCTGCCCATATCTGATTAAGTCATAAGGATTTTGACTTACCCTTGAGAAATTTTTGTGTTGGTCTCCTCTTATGCTGTTCCTCTCACCAAGAATGGTAGCCCATTTCTACCTAGTCTTCATCATCCAGAGCAGATCTCCACTCTATACCTTAGTATTCCAATTTCCTATATTAAACAGTTTCCTACCTACCTGTCTACACATCCTTTTTCCTTTATTAGATTATAAACACAGAGCAAGCACATGTCTTGTGTTTCTTCTCCCATTTCTTAGAGTGTCTTACATAATTTTGTGTCTAGACGATGAATTTATCAATTCATTAGTCAGTAGATAGTCCTCAGGTTGCTGATTTTCCTGAGGAATGCTTCTTTGTTGAACAAGGAATACAAAGAGAAATATTTATTTATTTATTTATTTTTCAAACAGATTCTTGCTATGTAGCCCAGCAACTCTGAATCCTCCTGCCTCACCCTCCAGAATGCTGGGATTACAGGTATGTGCTACTATGCCCAGTTTAGAAAGATATTTTTATTAGCAGAAATAGTAAGGAGATAAGAGAATCTTAACATGCAAAGTTGGATGTTAAAGATTGTAAACACATGTGTTTATGACAGCCACCTAGATCAGTCCTAGATTTTATATATGTTTTTATTTTTTAATTAATTAATTATTTATTTTTTTTTGCAATACTAGGAAGTTGAACCCAGGGCCTCACGCTTGCATGCTTTGCAAGTGCTATACCATTGAGCTGTACCCCCAGCCCATTATTTTACTTTTTATTTTGAGACAGGGTCTCACTAAATTACACAGACTGCCTCTGGTCTTGAACTTGGGGTTCTCTTGCCTCCACCTCCTGAGTTCTTGGGATTATAGGTGTGAGCCACCGTTCCTGGCTTTTATATATGCTTTTAGATAGGTATTTGTAAAGCAAAGATTTTGCTTTTACTTTCTTGCTGGCCTTTTATTTTTGGCTTTTGTTAAACAATTATAGCTGTTTCCTTGGCAGGGTAAGTTTCTTGGTTGAGAATGAACTTCCACAGCTTGGGCAAAATGAAGCAGAGTGGGTTGGCCACCACACCACAGCTGTACAAAACTTCCTCTAGTATGAGATCTTATCAGGGTTTCAAATGAAACAGTTAGTAGGCTATGTGTTATGTTAGTAACAGATCCCTCATGGTTAGGCTTTCTGAATGTATATTTGGATGAACAAGGGCTCTTTATTCTCCATCGACAAAAATGGACTGCAAGAGCTATCTTTTATGTTTGCTCTTAATGGAGCCATTAAGTATACTGTGTATTGTGGATTCATGTAATACTACTGCGTATATTATAAAACCATGGTATTTATGTCTTTGCCGAAGGCACAGTGTTTCCTGTAATTGCTATGGACACCTCTAACATTTGTATGTTTATTTTTCTTATCTCTCCTTTTTTACATTCTGTTTTATCTTAATTTTTTTCCTCTTCTCTCCTCCTTGTTCTTTTATTTCCCCTGGTTTCCTTTCTCTTCCTTTTTTTCTGAAACCTAGTTACACAATGGCATGAAAAAATTTTATTTTTATTTTTGTTTCCATATATTTTTTCACTTTTAAAAAAACAAATACTTTTTAGAAGAATTAAAGTTAAAACTCAACACTTGGATATTTTAAGTACTGGAAAACACTTTAAAAACTATTTTTTGTTGGTAATGCCTTTACTTTGTGGTACTATATCATGAATGCATCCATTTAATCAACTGACCCAGTGTGACCCTATTTGAAAGTTATAAAACTGGATCACATAAAGGCCCCTTTTAACAAAGACTTTATTTTGAATTTGCTTTTATATAGGTTTGCCTCAGTGAAATGAGGGCACACATAAAGACTTGTGAGAAGTACATCGATAAGTATGGACCACTACAAGAACTTGGGGAGATAGCAACAAGGTTTGTTTGAATAAAGTATATTGTAAAGCTAAATTTGATGTGTCTACAAAGAATTTAGTGAGCTGGAAAGTTTAACATTTTTATTATGAAAATATTTATGTAGTTATATTGGGGCTCTTAACTCTAATACCTGGTACTGGTAATTGTTTGGTAATAGTAATCATTGCGAAAAAATTTTCTTCTCTCTTTAAAGTAAATGACATACACACTAGGCATGGTGGTGCACACCTGTAATCCCAGTAACTTGGGAGGCAGAGGAGGAGGATCGCAAGTTCAAGACCAGAGGCAGTCTGGGTAACTTAGTGAGACCCTGTCTCAAAAAGTAAAAAAATGGGCTGAGGGTGTAGCTCAGTGGTCTAGCACTTGCAGAGCATGCAAGTGTGAGGCCCTGGGCTCAACTTCTAGTACCCCCCCAAAAATAAAAAATAAAATAAATAAACGACATGGGGGAAGCAACCACACATTAGAGACATTGGGACGACTTCCTCAAACAAGCTTGCATTATTAAGGAAGATCTAAAACTAGAATGCAGAACTGTTACATTTCTTCTAGAGTGTTTTCTGAATAATTCGTGAAGTAGATGGTGATTCTAGGATTTTTCATCTTTACTCTTCCATCACCACTGCTTAGTTTTCCAGCTCATTCCCTTTCATTGTGCTTTTTTTCTTTATAGAAAGTAGGAAGTTGCATTTCAGTATATATTCTAATAAAGGAAGAACAGGCCTTTGCTTTTTCAGTGGGTAATCTTATGTGGGATTTGGGGGAACAATGGAGGTGACCAGTAGGTATATTGGATGATATTTGTCATTAACTGTTTTTTTCTTTAAAAAAGAAACAAATCTTGATCATTACTCTCCTGATGGGAAGGGTAATTTAGCTCTATCAGAGTAATTACAAAGTTTGGATTTTGCCCCTACTAATGAAGACACTGTTTGTGTTCTCTCTGAAATCATTAAACCTACTTATGAATTTAGTTTCCCAGTATTGGTGTTCAATATGAGTATACGCTTTTTCTTAGAAAAAAAGATTACTTTATTTAGAAAAAAAGATTAGTTCCACCTATTTTAAGAAAATATACTAAAAACTGAACTTAAATATCTTAACCTAAGAGTCTAAATGATCATCCCCTTCCTTTTGTTTTACTTGAGATTGACTTGCAAATGTACCTCTTATTATAGGCTATGCTTTACACTGTGCTGTTATAAATTTTAAATGAGTATTGTGCTGTAAGCAAAGTGGATTCTTTTAGATTGACCACAAGGGCCAGAAGGAAGGAAGGAAGGAAGAGTGACAAATGGGTTGAGAAAGTATGTGGGTTTGATTGTGATGTTGATGGACTTCATGAAAGTTTAAAAATATGTGAAAGCTAATTTATTTATTTTACAGTGCTAGGGATCAAATCCGGGGCTTCAGCACATGCTGAGCAAGCACTCTACCAACTGAGCTAAACCCCCAGCCCCTAAAGCTAATTTAAATTCTAATTTCTCCTACCAGTTAGAATTATATAGTAAAGAATTTTTTTTTTTAAATAGATAGGACAGGGGGCATAGCATAGTGATAGAGTACTTGCCTAACATGTGCCAGGCCCTGAGTTCTATCCTCAGAACTGCAAGAGAGGGAGGGGGAAGGAGGAAAGAAAAAGAAAATAAGGAGGAAGTTTGTTGAATAATCGATTTTTTTTCTTTTCGTCTTTTTTGAGGCAGAGTCTTGCTGTGTGGCCCAGGCCAGCCTCTAAACTGTGATCCTCTTGCCTCAGCCTCCTGAGTGCTAGAGATACAGGCGTGTACCACTATGTCTAGCTTGAATCTTGAGAATTCTTATACAGCAAGTTTATCCAGAGTACAAGTCTTGGGGAACAGGAATTCACATCTATAATGGAAAGTGAGCAAAAAATTCCAGGCCTTCATATTGCTTCTAAGAATTTAAGGCAGTAGTGT
The DNA here is from genome assembly GCA_007922755.1 of Pedetes capensis. NCBI lineage: Eukaryota > Metazoa > Chordata > Mammalia > Rodentia > Pedetidae > Pedetes > Pedetes capensis. Next base: position 18,297 of record VMDO01002391.1, on the reverse strand, counting down.
CCAATGGAAATATCATAGGTCACATATAATTTAAAATTTTCTAGTAGCCTCATTTATAAAACTAGAGAAACAAGTGAAATTAACTCTCAATATATTTAACCTGATATGGCCAAAATATCATCACTTGAACACGTAATCAATATAAAAATTATTGAGATATTTCTCTCTTTCTCTTTCTCTCTCTTTTTTTTTTTTTTTTTTTTTGGCGGTACTGAGGTGTTGAACCCAGGGCCTTACACATGCTTTGCAAGTACTCTACCTTTTAACATCAACCCCAGCCCATTTTCTTTTAGTTTTTACTTGAGACAAGGTCTCGCTAAGTTATGCAGGCTGCCTCTGCCCTGAAACTTGCAATCCTGCTTCTGCCTCCCAATTTGCTGGGATTACAGGTGTTCACCACTGCACCCAGCTTCACATTCTCTTTTTGATATTAAACCTTCAAAATTCCATGTGTGGGCAGGAGATGTAGCTCAGTGGTAGAGCACTTGCTTAGCACATGCATAGTCCTGAGTAAAACTCCTGCCATTAAAAAAAAAAAAATTCAGTGTGTATTTCATACTTCCAGCATATCTCAGTTTGGTGTAGCCAGATTTCATTTGTTTAATAGACACATATCAGATAGCACAGTTGTCAAGGACAGTTACTACTAAGTGTACATAGGTATTCAATAAGACAGTTGCAGTCAGTTTTCGTTCTTTATTGGAAAGAAAGAATGTGAGTTGAAAACTCTGGTTATATATGCTCATAGAATTGGAGAGCAAATAACATCCAATCCAGATGTTACCTGAATTAGGAAAGTGAGGAAGGAAAAGGTAATCCATGTGCTGTGATCTTCAGTTTCTCAGTTAATGGGTGGTCAGATTACACTTCTCTTCCCAAAGTACTATGTACTTAACTGTTTCTCTGCCCTGTCCCTGTGAGGATGTGTGGCCCAAGCCAGCATAAGTCTCATGGGAAAAACTTTAGGCACCAGTACTATTATCAGGATATGGCAAATATATCAAAGCAGAGGAAGAACTAGGATTAGAAAGTAAAGCCAGACGTGGTGGTGCGCACCTATAATCCCAGCATTTAGCAGGCTGAGGCAGGAGGATTGCAAGTTCAGGCCAGCCTAGACAACATAGTGAGACTCTGTTTCAAAAGAAAAACTAGATCAACCTACATTTTAAAAAAATCTCCAGTTAAGTAAACTATTTTCTAGCTTCCAACAATTTTTTTATACCTAGGCTGAGGACCAAATGCAGGGCTTTGCACTTGCCTGGCAAGCACTCTACCACTGAGCTAAATCCCCAACCCAGCTTCCAAAAATTCTAGTAATGTTTGTAATTCCCTGCAACTTCTAGGTGTGTATGTCCATTTTGTCAGAAGGAATTGGATGAAAATAGCTTGCTGGATCATTGTATCACTCACCACAGATCAGAAAGGAGGCCTGTGGTAAGGATTTTTATTATTATATGTGTGTGTATAATATATATTGTATCTGAACTTAAGATAATTAGAAAATCCATTTAATTGTGTGAGTATGGTGGGGGTGGGGGCGAGTAGGTGTGTCTGCTGGCATGAAATCCAAAGCCATGTGTATAATGGGCAAGAAGTCTACCACAACCCTAGAATTTTAGATTCAGATATTTTTATTCTGTTTTTACCGTTACAGTACCTGACTCCCTATTAAGGAAGATCTAGCAACAAATAAATAGTATTGAATCCCTTTAAGAAAATATTTAGATACTTTATAAATAGGAAACTTGCTCATTTTGAACCAAAATACTTACTTCCTAAATGGAAGTTTTTCAGTACTTTGCAAAAACCAGAAGGGAATTAAGAAATTTCATTCATTTAAGGCCGGGCGTGGTGGCGCATGCCTGTAATCCCAGCGGCTCGGGAGGCAGAGGCGGGAGGATCGCAAGTTCGAGACCAGAGGCAGTCTGCATAATTTAGCGAGACCCTGTCTCAAAAAGTAAAAAAATGGGCTGAGGTGCAGCTCAGTGGTCCAGCACTTGCAGAGCATGCAGGCGCGAGGCCCTGGGTTCAACCCCCAGTACCGCAAAAAAAAAAAAAAAAAAAAAAAAAAATTTCATTCATTTAAGAAAAATTCTTAATTTTAAGAAACCCAAGAGCTGGGTGTGGTGGCTTTAGTTTCAGGCCAGCCTGGCCATCTTTGTTTCTGAAAGACTTATTTTTTATATAACACATATAGATTTTTTTCCTGGCCTTCCTAAGGACTCTCGTTTTCTTCAATAGTATAGAAAAGGAGATTAAGTGGATAGTGTAGGGAAAAGGTTTTTATAGGCTCTTTGTAGATAGACGTTTAGTATTAACTCCTTGTGAATCTAGGCTGTTCTAATGTTGTCCTACAAAGCTCACATAAAAAGACCCATATGAATAAAGAACAAAACAATGGGAAATTTTCATAATTCTCAGAGATTGCAGAAAGTGTGATCAGAGGTGTGAAAGAATCAGTGCTATTGGCTTTTATGCCAATAGTGATTTTTTTTTAACATAGCAGAAAACTTGCAAAACTTCACCCCCACCTTCCTATTCTAAGCTTATCACAATAGATAGCAGCATTTCTATTTTTGTCGTACATGCAGGTTGTTTGTAATAGTGAGCTACTAAAGATGCTTATAGAAGCATAGGTCCTCACAAGTGATTAATGCAGCTTCCCACACAAGGTGCTAATGGGTTCACTGTGCCAATGAGGTTTTCCGGAATGGTAACCCAGCCACTATAAGGGTTTTGTTTCTAGACTTCTCATCATCTTTACTTCTGTATCAATTGTAGTTTATTGCTGTTTCTCTTACCCAACAGCTAAAATAAAACACAGTGTTCCAAGAATGGTCAGTGAGGGAGAATAGAGGAAATATGAACCATTACTCTAGGTGATTGAACACTATCAGTACTGTTAATTATCTAGCATTTTACTAGATTTTTTTTTTTAATGACTAAGATATACTTCTGGAATGATAGTGATTCTTAATAAAATCAAACCCCCCAAATACTTTTATTTTTAGGTATTGGAATTAGGAAAAGTGTTACCATAGCCCTATGTAGTAGATCTAGGGGTTCTCACTTATTCCCCTTTTACTTCATCTTTTTTCCCCCCCTTCTAAAAGAAATTACATATTCTAGGGAAGTGGTTCTCCAACTTCATCATACATCAGAATCACCTTGAAGAGAAGACTTGTTTAGATATAGATGCTGGGCCCTTCTCTTAGACTGTCTGTTTCATAGGTCTAGGCAGGAGCCAGAAAGCATTTCCTTCCTTCCTTCTTCTCGTCCTTCCTTCTTTCCTGCCTTTCTTTCTTTCCTCTTTCCTTCTTCCTTCCCTTCCTTCCTTCCTTCCTTCCCGCTCTCCCTCCCAAATCACAGTGCAGGCACTCTTATCACCACCTACTCTCCCAGGCCCAGAATTTGCATTTCTAAGTTCTCTGGCAATGCTAAGGCCACAGGTCAGAGGACTTCATCCTGAGAATCATTGCTTTGTAAAACACTGAAGGAAGATCAAGCTAGAAATATGACTGTATATTTTATTTGATTCTTTGTTGACCTGCATCAAATGGTGTACATCCTTGGGTAATAGATCTTTTCAAAAGAAATCTTCTCACCTCATTAAACATAGAAAGAAGAAAAGTGGGAGGGGAGGATCCTAGGAGATCTGTGCCCTTTTTCATAGCAAGTAAATCAACTTTTTTCAATGATGTTGGTTATCTTTGACATTAAAGTTTCATGACAGGAAATAATAAACGAAGATTCATTACATGGAAAGATACTATTTGGAATGAACAGGCCCAACACCAGAAAATATAATCCCCAGGGCTAGGAGAAGTCTAGTGAAGGCTTCAGTGGGAGAGGATGACTGTTTTTCCTAGGCTGCCACCTCAAAAATCAGGACAGGCAGATGTTCCCCTCTGTTGTGCATTATGGCCTGTGAGCTTATTCACCAAGGATTTGCTCACTGGGTGGTGCCAGAACATGAGAATAATATCACTGTGTTTGATAAGTGAGAGGCTGTCTTAGAAATAGCTCCCAATTACCTGAAGCTGAGAGCAGCTTTTATTATAGTGGCTCTTACATACCCATTGCATTCACCATCCAAAAAAGTCTGTACTGTGATGAGGCCAACATCTTTTGAATGTACACTGTACAATTGTTACTTCCTAATATCAGCAAAGTCAAGGAGAACTGGATAAAGACAAATAACAGAGGATGAGCTGAGGTCAGGAAATTGGAAACATTAGGGAAAGTGTTGGTGAATACTTAGGAAGCTTAGTAATTATCAATCTGTCTCTCACTTACCTTTTTTTATTGTCATACTGGGAGTTGAACCCAGGGCCTCTCGCTTGCATGCTTTGCAAGTACTGTACCACTGAGCTGCACCCCCAGCCCATTTTTGAGACAGGGTTTCTCTAAGTTATGCAGACTGCCTTTGGTGTCAAATTTGAGATCCTCTGGCCTCCACCTCCTGAGCCACTGAGATTATAGGCGTGTGCCACCACACCCGGCTGGAAATATTATTTGATTTTGTAAAAACTAAATAAATTAACACACATAGAATATAGTTTAAGAGGCACTTTGCAAACAAAACCAACAAAAAGTAGTGGTTATTTTTTCCTCTGAGTAGAAGTCCCAAAATTCAGCGTTCACAGACTTATGGTTTTGGAGTGTATAGACTTCAGCCTATTGTTTTGCAGTATCTTTCGGTAGAAGGCTACTTATACAACTACATTTTATGTATACAATGAGAATGAAGTCTCCACTAGTTCCTTATTAACGTCAGACTGAAAATAAAAACTCCTTTGCTTGTAATTCCAGGTTTTCACTATTTGTACCCTTCACCAAACTCTAATAAGCTCCTTCATGGTTGAAAGTAGGCCACAATCATCTTTGTACATCTGGTTCTTCGCATGGGGCCTACAGAATCCATGTTAGCCAGTCCCCAGCACTGCAAAACAAACAAAACCAAAACCAAAAACCCACCACCAATAACAACTAAAACACATTAGATGTCCAAATAAATATTGAGCAGAACTGGCCCTAACTTATCTTCCCAAACTTATCTCCTACCACCTCCCCCAGCCCTACCTTTAGCTGCACTGAGCTTTTTCCATTGCCTAGGCTGGCCCTGTCCTTTTCGGATTTTTTCCTTTCCTCACGTTGATGACGCTGCCTGTGATCCCTTTCCCTTGGCCTGGCGGCTCATTCTTCAAGACTCACTTAATTACCAGCAACTTTGCTGAAGCCTTTCTGGATTTCCTGGGCAAAATTAATGATTCCCTTTTAAGGTCTTGTTGTCTTCTTATATCTTGACTACAGCATTTGATATGCTGTACTGAAAGTTACCTATTTAAAGGATAATAATGGCAACCATTCATTACTTGTGCCAAGGACTTGGCTTCATAATATTAAATGGTATTATTCTAAGTCTGCCAACAGCTCCAGGACACAGGACTATTTCTCACTTTATAGATTAAGATTAAAGATAAAGGCCGGGCAAGGTGGCTGACGCTTATAATTCCAGCGACTCAGGAGGCAGAGGCAGGAGGATTGCAAGTTCGAGACCAGAAGCAGTCTTCATTATTTAGCAAGACCCTGTCTCAAAAAAATAAAAAATAAAAAAAAGGGATGGGCACACAGCTTAGTGGTCCAGCACTTGCAAAGCATGCAAGTGTGAGGCCCTGGGTTCAACCCCCCAAAAAAAGATTAATGTAAGTTAGTGAGAGCCTGAGATGAAATTAGAAAAAAAATTTTGAGTACTACAAGATAGGGGTTAACAAGACACAAGTAATTTTTTCCTTTAGGAAACACCAACTCATTGAGGACAAGAATCAAATAGTAGTAAATGTATGGCTTTTATTGAGTACCTAGTAGGTATCTGGCACATTAAGGACATTATCTCTAAATATCACAGCTACTATAGTAGGTACATGATGCTTTCCCCATTTTAAAGAAGAGGAATCTTATATGCCCAAGGTCGCATATCTAGTAAGAGCTGATGCTAGAATTTGTTTATTTTTGATTTTCTTGCAGTGCTGTAGATCAAACCTATGCTAGGCAAGCACTCTACCACTGAGCTAAATCTGCAGCCCTGATACTAGGATTTGAACCCAAAACTGCCTAATTGCAAAATATCACACTGATCTCTGTATTCCAGGTGCCCAGCACATAGAGGGGTACATTAAAGCATATTGAATCAGAAAATTTATGTAACTAGTGTTTCTTCTCTAAAATACTAATATTACCCTTCTGTTAAAACATCCCTTGGGGCTGTGTGCATCAGCACATGCCAGTGAGCCCAGCAACTCAGAGGCAGAGGCAGGATGACCACAGGTTTGAGACCAGAGGCAGCTTGCATAATTTATCGAGACTTTGTCTCAAGATTAAAAAAAAAAAAAAGTTTTAAAAAATGAAGAGAAGGCCTAGGGGTGCAACTCAGGGATAAACCTTTTGCAAAGCATGCATAAGGCCCTGGGTTCGGCCTCCTGGTACATACATACATACATACATACATAAATAAATAAATAAATAAATAGTATCCCTTGGAGGCTGGGGAATGTATGTCAGTGGTTAAGTGCTTGCCTAGCATACACAAGACCCTGCATTCTATCCCCAGTACTGTAAAGTCAAAAGCAAACAGAGAGTATTTTTTGGAGTGGAACACGGTGGCATATGCCTATAATCCCAGCACTCCAAGGCTAAGGCAGGAGAATTGAGAGTTTTAGCCCAGCCTGGACTACATAGTGAGACCCTGTCTCAAGCAAATATCCCAACAGCATGGGAGGCCGAGGCAGGAGGATCACAAGTTCAAGGCCAAAGGCTGCCTGCACATCTTAGCAAGACCTGTATCAAAAAACAAACAGAAAAAGTTATTTATACTAGCTACAAGGGAAATGTACATTAAAACCATAATAAAAGACAGATGTAGAAGCACATGCCTATAATTCCAGCACTTGGGAGGCTGGAGCAGGAGGATCATGAGTTTGAGGCCAGCCTGTGGTGAGAATGAATTTGACCCTATTTCAAATTCAAAAGAAAAAAGAAGAGGGAAAAAAAAAAAAAAAAAAGAAATGCACATAAAGAAATAAATCCAGTTTTAAAACAATATTGAGATATGGCCAGTGGAATCTTAAAGTTAAAGTTCTCCTTGAATGGTTACTCGTTTTTTAGGTTCTGATGATGATAATTATTTTAAATTATTTCTCGAACTCTTGGTCTTGTTTCTTTCCAGTTCTGTCCACTTTGCCGGTTAATACCTAGTGAGAGTCCGACCAGTTTCCATGGCAGTTTAATAAGACATTTGCAAGTTAGTCACACTTTGTTTTATGATGATTTCTTAGTAAGTATATTTTCTTACTTTTCCATTGTGTTTGTATGGTGTCTGTGTTAAGTTTACCTTTTTAATCCAAGTAAATAAAATTATAAGGAAGAAATGTGCATACAGCTTAGGAGTTAAGTATAAATGATAAGTAAAAAAATTATGAAATAGTGTTTTATAAATTAAACTATTAATATTAAAGTAGTTTCAATTATTTTCTTTGGGACCTATATAATCATCTATTGTATAAACAGCCAGATTAGCTTTTAAATTATTTTAATTTTTATCATAGTCTCTCCCTTAATATAGTTATAATTTGGGGGACACTGCAAACTTACATAGCTGAGATGAAATCACATCAGTAATGAAATGGCTCAGAGGTCTGCCTGCAGTTGCTTTTATAGTGCATTGAATGTTTAATAATAGGTATTATATTTTCAGGCTGGTAAGACTAGCCTTCTCATTTTTAATTTAAATCCAAAACACAGCAACAACAACAAAAAAATGAATTCTCTAAAACACAAAACTTGTAGTTACTGGAACTTTTATTTCATTTTGTTTTATTTTGTTTTTTTGAGACAGAGTTTTGCTGTGTACCCCACATTGGCCTGAAACTAGGTATGTAGACCAAGCAGGCCTCCTTTCGTAGATCCTCCTGCCTCCTCGTCCTGAGGGCTGGGATTATATATACATATACTGGGCATGGTGGTACATGCTTGTAATTCCAACATTTGGGAGGCTGAGTCAGGAGGGTCATGAGTTCAAGGCCAGACTCGGCTATGTAGTGAGACCTTATCTCAAAACAAAGCAAAAATTTTAAACTTTAACAAAGGTAGGCAGAATAATATAATGGACCTCCATATACTCATGATCTAGCCTCAATAACCAGCTCATGGCCAATCTTACTATACTGAAAAAATTTCAAGTTAGAGGGTGCGTGCCTAGCATATGGGAAGCTTTGGTTTTGATCCCCAGCACTGAGTTGGAAAAAAAAAAGATCAAGGAAAAGTTAGACATCCAATAACTAGTTTTTAGCTGGGCACTGTAATCCGAACAATTTTGAAGGCTAAGGCAAGAAGATGGTTGGTTCAAGGCCAGAGGCTGTATGCACAATTTAGGGAGATCCTGTCTCAAAATAAAAATAAGTAAAAATCCGGGTGCGGTGGTGCATGCCTGTAATCCCAGTGGCTTGGGAGGCGGAGGCAGGAGGATCACAAGTTCAAGACCAGAGGCAGTCTGCATAATTTAGCGAGACCCTGTCTCAAAAAGTTAAAAAAAATGGGCTGGGGGTGCAGCTCAGTGGTCCAGCATTTGCAGAGCATGCAGGTGTGAGGCCCTGGGTTCAACCCCCAGTACCACACACACACACACACACACACACACACACACACACACACACACACACACAAATAATAATAATAAAAATAAGTAAATAAAGGATCTGGGGATGCAGCTCAGTAGTGGGGCACTTGCCTAGCATGTGTGAGGCCCTGGTTTCAACCCCTAAGTATTGCCAAAATCAAAAAAAAAAAAAAAAAGAAAGAAAGAAAGAAAGAAAAGAAAAAGAAAAAGAAAAAT
>VMDO01002390.1:0-160543 GCA_007922755.1 Pedetes capensis | reverse complement strand
AAGGGTGGCGGCAGGGGGAAGGAGGAGTCGGGGCAGACGGCGGATGGTGTGCAGGTCAGCAGAGAGGGTCGGAGTGCGGGCCGGGAGGTGGCTTTCCTCGGCCCTAATGAGCCCCTCCCTCCAGGTGTCTCCCCAGCTGCAGCTGCTAAAGCAGCCAAATACGGTGAGTGGCCCCCCAAATCCTCTCCCCCCAGGCCTGCAGATAGCTTGCACCCCATCCCATCCCCACTGCCCAGACCAGATCAGATGTCAGGGTCTGTACACCTGCCCATGGTCCCCACCCCCATCTGCCCACCTCTCAGGTGCTGCTGGCCTTGGAGGTGTCCTTGGAGCCCCCAGGCCACTCCCAGGTGGAGGTAGGGGCACTCTGTGGAGTAATCCTCAGCTCTGCCCTGGTTTGTTGCTGTCAGGTGCCACTGAGTCAGATCCGACTCATAGCGACCTGATGTACAACAGAAGGAACCATTCCCCCACACTGTGCCACGCCCGGCACTATGTCAGTGCTTCTGTGCTATTCATAGGGTTTTCAAGGGCTGATCGTTTCGGGATTGTTTCGGGAGTGGGCTGCCAGGTCCTTCTCCCATTTTTGTGGTGCTGGGGATCGAACCCAGGGCCTCAGAGCACACAGCACAACTGTCTACCAACTGAGGTCTAGAGGTGGTTATCTGGGTAGATGAGGGATTCTTAGATCCCATCTCCACATGAGGACCCAAGGACAGGGTTGGACAGGACACTCCAGGACCGGAGACACCCTGGGCAAAGGGCCAGGCCTTGGGTTTGGGGACAGCACGTGCTGAGCTCGCAGCTGAGCCTGGGAAGGCGAGGCAGGGGGGACTTTAGTTGAGAAAGCCTCCTGGCGGCACCAGGGGGGGTGGGGAGGAGGTGGCCCCAGAGAGAAAGGCCAGGGGACACAGCTCACCTCCACGGGCCACCAACCCCCCCATGCCTGCTGCAGGTTTGGCTGCGAGACCCGGCTTCGGACTGTCTCCCATTTTCCCAGGTACGCCCAGGTGCCCTGTCCCACCCCCACCAGGCCCTGTCCTGAGCTCAGCCAGGCCCTTCCTCCTCCCTCGCTTCCTCTCCCGCCCAGAGAGGTCAGCCTGCTGCTGGGCACTTTGGTGCCCACCTGTAACCCCAGCACTCAGGAGGCCAAGGCAGGGGATTGCGTTAGAGACCAGCCTGGGCTGAACAGCCAGACCCTGTCTCAAAAACAACAACAACAACGAAACAAACAAAAAAAACAATGAGAGAAAGCAGGGCTGAGCTGCTTTGTCCAGAGGTGGACCCCAAGGCCTCAGGTCACATGAGGCTGGATGCCCCAGGCAGACATAGGGCCTCCCCTCATTCCATCTCCTTCCCTCCCAAGGATAGGGAGCAAAAGGGTTGGTTTTTTTGTTTTGTTCTGTTTTGATTTTTTTTGTAGTATTATGGGTTGTACCTGGGGCCTTATGCATGGAAGGCAAGTGCACTACTGAGGTGCACCCTGAGGCCCCCCTCTTTTTTTTTGGTACTGGGGGTTGAACCCAGAACCTCCCTCTTGTATGCTGTGCAAGTGCTGGACCACTGAGCTGCACCCCCAGCCCATTTTTTTCCTCTTTTGAGATGTTGTTGTTGTTGTTAGGTGCCGTCGAGTCGGTATCCGACTCATAGCAACCCGCATAGGGTTTTCAATGGCTGAGTGCTTCGGGATTGCCTTGGGAGTCGATCGCCAGGCCCTTCTCCCTCTTTTGAGATAGGGTCTCGCTAAGTTACGCAGACTGCCTCTGGTCTCGAACTTGCGGTCCTCCTGCCTCCGCCTCACGAGCCACTGGGATTACAGGCGTGCGCCACTGCACCCGGCTTGAGCCCCTTCATTTTTAAGATAGGTTCTAAGTTGCTCAGGCTGCCTCTGGCTTTGAACGTGCAATCTTCCTGCCTCGGCCTCCAGAGTGCTGGGATCCCAGGTGTGGCCACCACGCCAGGCTCCTCCCCCACCCGGGGTCACCGCACCCTGGACCCTGGCACTCTGCACGCCCTGCCCCCGTCTCAGCTGGGCCCTCGCTGTCAGGCAGGGGCTGGGGGGCCCCCAGGAGTGAGCACACTCACATCCCCCTCCTTGCCTTGTAGGTGGTGGCGCTGGGGGCCTAGGAGTTGGTGGTAAGTCTGCAATAAAAGGGCATCTCATGCCTGGGGGGCAGAAAAATCCACCCTGGGATGTGGGGACAGGAGCCAAGGATCCCAATTCTTGGGGCTCCCAGCCTGACACAGAACAGTCACTAGGAGGGAGACAAGAACCTGGGTTGTGCCGGGCACAGTGGCCCACGCCTGTCATCCCAGCGGCTCGGGAGGCGGAGGCAGGAGGATCGCAAGTTCGAAACCAGAGGCAGTCTGCGTAACTTAGTGAGACCCTGTCTCAAAAAGTAAAAAAAAAAAAAAAAAAAAAAAATGGGCTGGGGGTGCAGCTCAGTGGTCCAGCACTTGCAGAGCATGAAAGCGTGAGGCCCTGGGTTCAACCCCCAGTACAGCAAAAAAAGAAAAAAAAAAAAAAAAAGAACCTGGGTCACTGGGGGACAAGTGGAGAAATTCACAAGCCCCATAGAACGAGGGAGGAGTAACTGTGGAAGAGAAGGGCAATCAGGGGGTGCAGAGGAGCCCCGGAGTCCTCAAGGGGGCCAGGCTTAGCCTGGGGCGCCCATGGAACTTCCCAGACCTCTGCAGACAGGCTGGGGCTGGGCCTCTGGCTGGGCTCTGGGGGATGAGGCTGGAGGCAGGGAGGCCTTGAGAACCCGCAGGCAAGGCCCAGACGGGCTCACAGTGGGCACACCAGGAGAGGCAGCAAAGCCTGGTCCCCCTCCCCCAACAGGAAAAGCACCCAAACCTTATGGAGGGGCCTTGGGAGCCCTGTACCCTTGCTCAAGGATGCAGACAAGGCCAGGCGAGGGGGCACATGCCCAAGGCTGAAGCAGGAGATAGAGAGTTCAAGGCCAGCCTGGGCCACACAGCAAGACCTGGTCTCAAAAATCAAAAAGACAAGCCAGGTGTGGTGGTGCATGTCTGTAATCCCAGTGGCTCAGGAGGCTGACTCAGGAGGATCGCAAGATTGAGGCCAGAGGCAGTCTATGTACCTTAGCGAGACCCTGTCTCAAAAAGTAAAAAAATGGGCTGGGGGTATAGCTCAGTGGTCCAGCACTTGCAGAGCGTGCAAGCGCGAGGCCCTGGGCTCAACCCCCAGTACCGCACACACACAAAAAAAGACAAGCCAGGTATAGTGGTGCATGTCTGTAATCCCAGTGGCTCAGGAGGCTGAGGCAGGAGGATCACAAGTTTGAGGCCAGAGGAAGCCTGCGTCCCTTAGCGAGACCCTCTCTCAAAATATAAAAGAGGGGCTGGGGGTGCAAAGTGTGAACCCCTGGGTTCAACCCCTAGTTACTACCAAAAAAAAAAATTCAGATGAGCCTGTGAGGAGTGGGGGGCCAGTTCTGATCACCACCCCCTGAGTCCCTCTGGATGCCCCCAGGCACCCCAAAGAAACCACAAGTTACCCCTCTGGTTACTCAGACCTGTGGGCTTCTTCCGCCCCCACCTGCTTGCCAGATGAGGCTACTGAGTCCAGAGGTGGGAAGAGGCAGGGACCAGACCCAGGGGACCCTGCCCAGGGTGCCAGCTTGCCTTCAGGCCCACTGTTGCTTGGGGCCCTGTCTTTCTGCTTACTGCCACCAGGTGGCGGTAACGAGGTACACCCAAGACCGTGGCTGATTCCCTAGAAACAAGTTTGGCCCAGAATTCTGGGTTCCACATCCAGTCCAGCCCCTGACTGTGTGGATAAGACCCTCTTTCCCTCTTCCCAGGCCTCAGTTTACTTTTTTTTTCTTTTGCATACTGGAGGGTCTAACCCAGGACCCCACACACGCTTTGCAAGTGCTCTACCCCTGGGCTGCAACCCCAGCCCATTTTTCACTTTTTATTTTGAGACGGGGTCTCCCTGAGTTGCACAGGCTGCCTCTGGCCTCGAACCTGTGATCCTCCTGCCTCTGCCTCCCGAGTCGCTGGGATGATAGGCACGTGCCACCGCGTTTGGCTCTTGGTTTACCTCTCTGATGGTCTTGGACCTTGAAGGGTCCATTCGGCTCCCGCAGCCCATCTCTTCCATGTACCCTTGACTCTAACTTCATCCTGCCCAATGGGAGCCTCTCTGAGCTCTTTCCTAACACGGATGCCTGGAAGCAGTAGGCTCAGGCTGTAGAGACCTCACCCTGCTTGGTCCTTCCTTTCCCCAGCTGGCCTGTGACATGGCCCTGTCTCCTCTCTGAGTTTGGATCTCATCAGCAATGCCCAGGCTGAGGCGGGAGGTAGAGAGTTCAAGGCCAGCCTGGGCCACATAGCAAGACCCTGTCTCAAAAATCGAAAAGACAAGCCAGTTGTGGCAGTGCACATCTGTAATCCCAGCGACTCAGGAGGCTGAGGCAGGAGGATCGCAAGATTGAGGCCAGAGGCAGCGTGCGTACTTTAGCAAGACCTTGTCTCAAAAAATGAAAAGAGGAGCCAGGTGTGGTGGTGCATGCCTATAATCCCAGTGACTCAGGAGGCTGAGGCAGGAGGATCGCAAGATTGAGGCCAGAGGTAGCATGCGTACCTTAGCAAGACCTTCTCTCAAAAAATGAAAAGACAGGGCCGGTGTGGTGGTGCATGTCTGTAATCCCAGCGACTCAGGAGGCTGAGGCAGGAGGATTGCAAGACTGAGGCCAGAGGCAGCGTACCTTAGCAAGACCCTCTCTCAAAAAATGAAAAGACAGGGCCGGTGTGGTGGTGCATGCCTATAATCCCAGCGACTCAGGAGGCTGAGGCAGGAGGATCGCAAGATTGAGGCCAGAGGCAGCGTGTGTACCTTAGCGAGACCCTGTCTCAAAAAAAAAAGAATGAGACTCGGTGCTGTGATCAGAGTTTACCTTGGGCGGTGGTCTGCCTTCTCCAAGCCTCAGATGGAGGTGGGCAGAGCAGGCAGGGGCTTGCAAAGCCACCCAGAGTGCCCGCCCAGCCTGACCGTGGCCTGCACCTCCTCTGCCCCAGGTGGAGCCTGCCTGGGGAAGTCTTGCGGCCGGAAGAGAAAGTGAGCTTCCCGGGACCCCCGACTCGCGACCTCATCAACGTTGGTGCTACTGCTTGGTGGAGAATGTAAACCCTCTGTGACCCCCACTTCCTCCCCCCGTCCCACCTGGGAGGGGACAGCAGGCCGGCGGCCTCGCGAATCCCCAGGACGAGGCGACCAGAGCCGTGGCCGAGGGCCCCGGCTGGGAAGCCCCTCTACTTCAGAAGCCAGGGCGGGTGGGCTCTGCACCCCCAGCCCCGTCCTCTCCCACCCAGGACCTCCCCCCACCCGGTCTCCATCTCGGGGGAAAATTGGTGCTACACGCTGGTGCTTCGTCTTCCTGAGGGGAGGGAGGAGGGAAGAGCAGCCCCGGGGGACCCCCTCCCCGGGACTCCTCTGAAGATGGTGCGCACGCGTGCTGGGCAGCCCCGCCTCCCCCTGCCCACCAGGGTCCAACCCTGGCCACGCCCAATTGGTACCCAAGCCTCGGAAGCCATAGATTCGGTCTCACCGTCCCTCTCTCCTGGGGTCCGCCAGGGGCCTCCTCTCCCCTGTCAGTGGCTGTTGCCCACCTCGGGGGCACCTTTGAGTCAGAAGACGCCCCCCCAGCCCCCCGGAACAGCTCCTCTGCTCTTGTGGCATCCATTTGTCCATCCGTCCATCCATCCATCCATCCATCCCTCCCTGTCCCCAGTTGACGGCCCCGCGCCACTCGCTGGCGGGGCACACCCACTATCAACTTGGACCCCGTGTCATGGTTGCCTGTTCCCTGCCTTGCCCCCGACCCCCCCACACCACCCCTGGGGGGGGCCGTGCGGGCTGGGGCAGGACCCTCCTCCCCACACGCAGTACTGTATCCCCTGTCCTTTACTAAAGAGCATGTCCCACCCTCTACCCATCTCTTTGTGTCTCGCTGTGATAGATCAATAAATATTTTATTTTTTGTCCTGGATATTTGGGGATTATATTTGATTGTTGGTGTGCCCTCGGGATTTTATTTTTGTGGTTACCAAAAAATATATATATAATGTTTTTCTTCTCTGGGGAGCTATAAACCCAGGGGAAAATTCATTTTAATCACTTTGCTATAACTTTGGACGAAACACACTTTTTTTTTTTTTAAATAAGAAAAGAGAATCAACTACTTCGGAAAAGATTAATAAATGAAAACCTTTTAAAGGAAGTTGGCTTGGGCTCTTTTGTGTTCCTCCCCCCACCCCCCGCAACCCCTGGCCCAGCGGGGAATGGGGCTCCCATGGAAGGAACCCATATTGGCGCATTGCCCGCCGTGTGTTGGGGGAGCTGGCCCCTCAAAGCACCTGCTGTGGGGTTCTGGGGCCCGGATGATTCTCTAAGCTGGGCTTGTCTTTTAACAAGGAAAACCTCTTTGTAGAGGAAGCAGAGGCTGGCAGGTCTCCCCCGTGGAGGTGGGCTGGTCCACCAGGCCATATCTTCCCCTGCGGGTGCACTTGTAGGGCCGAGTCCTTGAGCACAGGTCCTGGCGGGCTGAGGAAACAGAACTGACTTTTCTGTCTGGACCAAACCCTTATCTCAATGAACAGCCATGTAGACAAGGGAAGCTATGGCCGACCGAAGAACACTCACCTCCCTCTGAAATAGTCCCCTCTAAGGAAGACCTAGCCCTGGGGCATCCAATCCTGTCAGATCTCAGAAGCTAAGCAGCGTTGGGCCTGGTTAGTACTTGGATGGGAGACCGCCTGGGAACACCAGGTGCTGTAGGCTTGGGAGAAGGACCTAGGAACCCACTCCCAAAAAATCTATCCGCCATTGAAAATCCTATGAACAGCAGAGAAGCACTAACAATAGTGTTTCTCCTGTTGTACACAGGGTGGCTATGAATCAGATACCGACTCGACGGCATCTAACAACAACAAGAAGAAGGAAGACCTACCTCTGTGTGGGGCCCATGGAAGGCAACAGTGACTTCTGTACAAAGCATAAGAAATAAGCTGGGTGTGGTGGCGCCCGCCTGTGATCCCAGCACTCCGGAGGCTAAGGCAGGAGGATTTGGAATTGCAGGCCAGCCTGGGCCTCAGGAGACCCTGTCTCAAACTGAAGATCTCTCCTCTCAAGGTGGAGGAGGAGTCTGATGTGGTGACGCCTGCCTGTCATCTCAGCATTTGGGAGACTGACTCAGGAGGATCTCAAGTTCAAAGCCAGCCTTGGCTACATAGTAAGTTCAAGGCCAGCCCACGCCATGTTGTGAAGCCGTCTCAAAAAATAAACATAAAAGCCGGGCACGGTGGCGCACACCTGTAATCCCAGTGGCTGGGGAGGCGGAGGCAGGAGGATCGCAAGTTCGAGACCAGAGGCAGTCTGTGTAATTTAGCAAGACCCTGTCTCAAAAAAAGTAAAAAAATGGGCTGGGGGTGCAGCTCAGTGGTCCAGCACTTGCAAAGCATGCAAGTGTGAGGCCCTGGGTTCAACCCCCAGTACCACAAAAATAAATAAAAAAATAAATAATAGAAAAATTAAAAAATAAAAGTAGTATACTCCCAATGTGTAAGCAATAGCATATTAAAGAACTAGTCAATATTATTTTTCCACATTGTTGTTGCTAGGTCCCATCAAGTCAGGTCTGACTCATAACGACCCTCACAGGGCTTTCGATGGCTGATTGTTTCGGGATTGCTTCGGGAGTAGATTGCCACCTCCTTCTCCCATTTTTGCAATGCTGGGGGATCGAACCCAGGTGCCGTTGAGTTGTGTCCGACTGATAGCCACCCTTATAGGGTTTTCAGTGGCTGACTGTTTCCAGATCGCTTTGGAGTGGATTGCCACATCCTTCTCCCACTTTTTGCGGTGCTGGGAATCAAAAGGACCTCAGAGGCTGCAGAGCAGAGCTTTACCAACTGAGCTTGTAGGTATATCCTCTTCCAGCGGCTCTTCATGATCTTCCTTCTCTGTGCCCTAATCTCCTCTTCTCTGAAAGATCCTCTTCTCTGAAAGTCATATTGGAATACAGCCGATCCTCATGACCTCATTTTGACTTAATTACCTCTTTAAGGAACCTATCTCCTGACCAGCCAGGCCTGTAATCCCAATATTTGGGAGGCGAGGCAAGAGATCCAGATTCTGAGGCCTGGCTGTGCTACAGGGTAAGATTTTGCCTCAAAAACCCAACAGCTCAGCGGCAGCATACTGGCTTAGCGCGCACAAGGTCCTGGGTTCAAGCTCTAGCACCAGCGGAAAAGATCTTTTTTTTTTTTTTTTTTTTTTTTTTTGTGGTACTGGGGGTTGATCCTGGGGCCTCACGCCTGCATGCTTTGCAAGTGCTGGACCACTGAGCTGCACCCCCAGCCCTTTTATTTTTTTCCTTACTTTCTGAGACAGGGTCTCGCTAAGTTACACAGACTTCCTCTGGTCTCGAACTTGCGATCCTCCTGGCTCCGCCTCCCAAGCCACTGGGATTACAGACGTGCGAAGAGGATCTTTATCAGAACCCGAAGGAACAGTGTGCCCACAAATTGGAAAATCCAGATAAACAAAGTAAATTCCTACAAACACAATCTACCAAGAATGCGTCATGAAGACATGGGAAATCTGAACAAATCAATAATGAATAAGGAGTTGAATCAGTAATAAAAATTCTAACAAGCAAAAGCCCAAGACCAGATGGCTTCACTGGAGAATCCTGCCAAATATTTAAAGAATTAACACCAACCCTCCTGAAAGTCTTCCAAAAAAAGAGGAAGAAGCACTTCAAATCGTGTTCAAAGAAGCTGGCATTGCCTCAATCCCCAAGCCAGACAAAGACACAAGAAAAGAACTACAGACCAATATCCCTCGTAAATATTGGTGCAAATATCCTCAATGAAATAATAGCAGGCCAAATTCAATAGCATATTAAAAAGATTATATGTTGACAGGCACAGTGGTGTGCACCTGTGATCCCAGCACTTGCAAAGCTGAGGCAGGAGGATCACAAGTTCGGAGGCCAGAGGCAGCCTGCACAACCTAGTGAGACCCTGTCTCAAGATAACAAACTAAAAACGGGCTGGGGGTGCAGCTCAATGGTAGAGCGCTTCCACAGTATGCACGAGGCCCTGAGTTCAACCCCCAAGTATCACCAAAAAAAAAAAGAGAGAGAGACAAAAGAAAAGAAAAAGATTATATATCATGACCAAGTGGGATTTATCCCTGGATAGCAAGGATGGTTCAATATATGAAAATCAATGTCATATACCACATTAACAGAATGAAAGACAAAAGCCTCATTGTTATCGCTATTGATACAGAAAAAGAATTTGACAAGGTTAAATACCTTTCATGATAAAAAGAAAAAAAAAACACTGAAAACATTGGGAATAACCACAAACTACCTCAATAAATTCTCACAGCTAACATCATACTAGGTGGTGAAACCCTGAAAGCGTTTCTTCTAATGTCTGTAATAAGACAAGGATGGTCGCTTTTACCACTTACTATATTTCACATAGTATTGGAAATTCTAGCTTTTTCTAGGGAAAAAGAAGTAGAGGGAGGAGGAGAAGGAGGAGCAGCAGCAGGAGGAGTGGCTGTGGTGGCATATGCCTGCAGTCTCAGCACTTGGGAGGCAAATATAGGAGAGTCGATGGAAGTTCAAGGCCAACTTGATCTGCATAGCTAGTTACCACCCAGTGAGATTCAGTCTCAAAAAAATAAATAAATAAAGGGCTGGGGGAGCAGCTCAGTGGTAGAGTACACGGCCTTCAGGTCAACACCATAGTACTGAAAAAAAAAAGTGAAGATGGTGAATTTCATGGTATGTGTTTTTCTATTTAGTGTTCTTTTTCTTTCTTCTTCTTTAACTCAAAAAAAAGCAGCAACTGGAAGAGAAAAGGAACACATTCCCTCCAAGAGCCTCTGAAAGGACCATGATCCTAGTGCCACCTTCCTCTTGGACCAGTGAAACTGATTTTGGGCTCTGGAACTGTGATAAAATAAGTATCTGTTGCTCTAAGCCATTTAGGGGGCTGGGGTTTAGCCCCCTGAAGGCTGGGACAGCTCAGCCTCAGTGGGTAGAGCGCCGCTCTGCAGTCTCTGAGGTCCTGAGTTTGATTCCCAGCACCATAAAAATGGGAGAAGGACTTGGCAATCCACTCCCAAGGCAATCCCAAAACAGTCAGCCATTGAAAATCCTATGATGGTCGCCAAGAGTCGGATACAACTCGATGGCACCTAACAACAACAACAAGAAGCCCTTCAGGTTTTGGTAATTTTTCCCCACAACCAGAAGCAACTAATAGCATAAAGAAATGATTCACTCTAAAGCCAAGAAAATCATTGCCATGAGGATAATGTTAGGGAAGGAGACAGCGGTCAAAAGTTATGTGGCAGCTGGGTGCGGTGGCGCATGCCTGTAATCCCAACGGCTCAGGAGGCAGAGGCAGGAGGATCGCAAGTTCGAGATCAGAAGCAGTCTGCGTAACTTAGTGAGATCTTATCTCAAAAAGTGAAAAATGGGCTGGGGGTGCAGCTCAGTGGTACAGCACTTGTAAAGCATGCAAGCATGAGGCCCTGGGTTCAACCTCCAAGTGCTGCAAAAAAAATGAAAGAAGAAAGGAAAGAAAGAAAGAAAGAAAGAAAGAAAGAAAGAAAGAAAGAAAGAAGGAAGGAAAAAGGAAGGAAGGAAGGAAGAAAGGAAGGGAGGGAGGGAAAGAAAGAAAGAGAGGGGAAAAAAAGAAATGCCTGGGGAGAAGCCCAGCTGGGCACAAATTAGTGCTCTGAGCCAGATGTGCTAAATGTAACTTGCCCATGTGTATTAGTTAGAAAAAAGAACACAAACAAACTTATGGGGGAAGAAGCTTTTTAAGAGCTCACAGTTAGTGGATCAGTCCATCATGGAGGCAGGGCAGGCAGGGCAGCAAAAGCAGGTCCTGTGTATAATGACCTCATGGCATGACTGACCAGAAAAAAAGAGAGAGAGACCCAAGCCTCTGGTCCCAGGGGGAGAAACCACCAAAGGCCCACCCCCAGTGCCACAAATTTCACAAAGCTAAGAGCCCTACTGACATCATTTTCAGAAAGCTAAGACCGACTTCCCAAAGTTCCCTGACCTTCAGGAACAGCGCCACCAGCTGAGGAATGAAGGTTAAGGCATATGACCTTTGAGGGAGAGTTTCTTTTTTTATTTTTATTTACTTATGTATTTATTTGGGGCTGGGATTTAGCTCAGTTGGTAGAGCGCCGCTCTGCAGTCTCTGAGGTCCTGAGTTTGATTCCCAGCACCACACAAATGGGAGAAGGACGTGGCAATCCACTCCCAAGGCAATCCCAATACAATCAGCCATTGAAAACTCTTTAAGGGTTGCCATGAGTCGGACATGACTTGACAGCACCTAACAACAACAACAACAACAACATGTATTTATTTGTGGTACTAGAGGTTGAACCCAGGGCATTCCATCCCCGAGCTGCACCCTCAGCTCCTCTTTTTTTTTTTTTTTTTTTTCTTTTGAGGCAGGATCTTGCTAAATTGCTCAGGCTGCCTCTGGCCTCGAACTTGTGATCCTCCTGCCTCAGCCTCCCAAATCGCTGGGATTACAGGCATGTGTGATGGTGCTCAGCTTGGGGGATACTTTACATTCAAACCATGGCACTGTGCCATCCAAGCAGAGACACCGTGTAGACATCGGGACCATGTGACTGCAGTTCAAAAGGACAGTCGGAGTCACTGAATAACCCCGCTGGGTGACGTCACCCAAGTGGGAGAGGAGTGGACTGAGTGGGCCAGATGGCAGCGATCCCATGATGCCAGATTTCTGTGTGTCCTTAGGCTGGGACAGCTTAGCCTCCGGCCTCTGCCCTCAGCAACACCACAGGCTCATCCTATGTCAGTGTCTCCAAGGAGACTCGTCGCCAGCTCATGATCAGGAGTCTCCAGTTTGGCAGGTGTTGGCTCATCCTCATTGCTGATATAGAGTACGTGAACCTTTACCATGCGGCTTTCAGCCTCTGGCCTGAAAGCCTCAACCATGAACATCATCAGTAAAATGTCTTTGAGCAAATGCCAAACATATATTTGCCACTTGAATGGCAAATGGACACCTCAGATTTACATCTAAGTGAGAGCTCTTAATTTGCACTCAAATTAAAGTTTGTGCCCCCAGCAATACATATATACATTTATAAATTCTATACATATTCAGGCTGGGATTACAGGCATGTGCCACTGTGTCTGGCACTTCTGTACTCTTACTGAAATCATCCAAATATAGTTTGTTGTTGTTGTTAGGTTCTGTCAAGTCACGTCTGACTTGTAGCAACCCTGTGCACAACAGAATGAAATACACCTGATATTGTGCCATGCCCAGCACTATGTCAGTGCTTCTCTGCTATTCATAGGGTTTTCAGTGGCCGATTGTTTCAGGAGTGGGCTGCCAGGTCTTTCTCCTGTTTTTGTGGTGCTGGGGATTAAACCCAGGGCCCCAGAGTGCACAGAGCAGTGCTCTACCAACTGAGCTAAATCCCAGTTGCAAATATTATTTATTTCATCTGTTTTTGTTTTTGTTTTGAGACAAGGTCTCATTATGCAGCCTAGGCTGGCCTCAAACTCACAATCCTCCTCTCTCTGCCTCCTGAGTGCTGGGATTACAGGTCTATGCCATCACACCAGGCTTGTTTATTGCATCTTTAGAGCATGATTCTTCTTTATTTTTTATTTTTTTGTGGTTTTATAGTACTGAAGGGTTGAATTCAGGGCCTCTCATATGCTAGGCAAGTGCTCCATCATTGAACTGTACCCTGTCCCTTTTTATTTATAATTTTGAGACAAGGTTGTACTAAATTGCACAGGCTACCTCTGGCCTCGAACTCTCGGTCCTCCTGCCTCAGCCTCCCGATTCTCTGGGATTTCAGGCGTGTACCCCAGGGCCTGGCTTTACAGCATGCTTCTTAAACACTTCTTTTACCTTTGTGACATGTTATCCTCATTGAAATGATTTTCTTGGCTTTAGAGAGAATCATTTCTTTATAGTATTTGTTGCTTCTCCTTGAGGAGACAAATTACCAAAACCTGAATGGCTTGTTGTTGTTGGGTGCCGTCGAGTCGTGTCCGACTCACAACGACCCTCATGGGTTTTCAATGGCTGTTTCAGGATTGCCTCGGGAGTGGATTACCACGTCCTTCTCCCATTTTTGTGGTGCTAGGAATCGAACTCGGGACCTCAGAGACTGCAGAGCAAGCCTGGGGGAAGGAAGAAGACCCAGCTTGCGCCCTTCCCCAAGGCGATCACCAGCGTCCTAGGGTCCACAAGGTCTCACCAGCCCTGATCTGGGTTCTTGGCCTCCAGGAGGCTCCTAGGGGCTCCCCGCGGGACATCCAAGGCGCCCTCTCTAGAAGTCTACACCACCCTGCGCTGAGGCGCGCACAGCCCAGCCAGGCCGCGCCCAGCAGGGAGCTGTAGCCAGTAGTCAGGGGAAAATATGAATGAAAGGAGGGACGCGCAGGGGAGGCCGGGGGCGGGGCGGAGAGGAAAGGGGCGGGGCCAGGCCGCCCTGGGGCGGGACCGGGCGGCGCGCGCAGGCTCCGGAGTAACGCGGCCCGGCCGCAGAGGGGCAGGGCGCCAGCGAGGGGAGGGTCCGGGCCTCCTGGGGGCGGGGCCCGGCGGTGCGCGCAGGCTCCGGAGCTACGCGGTCGGGCCGCAGAGGGGCGGGGCGTCTGCGAGGGGCGGGGCCGCGCAGGGCCGTTCGCGCCGCCGCGCCGCGCGCGCCCAGCCCCTGCCGCAGCACACAGGCCCCGCCCCTGCCCCGCCCCTCCGCGCGCGCTCCCTGGGCCGCCGCGGCGCCGAGCCGGTCCCCCCAGCCAGGTGTCCGAGAGGAGGCGGCGGCGGCGGCGGCGGCAGCGCCGCGAGCCCCGAGCGCCCGGCCCGGCCCGCGCTCCCCGCCTCCGCCTCCGCCTCCGCGGGCCGGCGGCGGGCGAGCTCGCGGGCCCGGCCGCCCCCAGCCCCGGCCCCGCCGGGCCCCGCCTCCCGCCGAGTGCATGAGGTTGACGCTACTTTGTTGCACCTGGAGGGAAGAACGTATGGGAGAGGAAGGTGCGCGGGGCGCGGGCGCGGGCGCGGGCTCGGGGGGTCGGGGGCCCCCGCCGGCACGGGAGGGGGGCCCGAGGCGGGATCGCAGCGGAGGCCTCGCCCCTGCCTCCCGGGGCTGAGCTCGTCCTCCGCAGCCGAGGCCCCTCCTCGCGCCCCCCACCACGCTCCCCTCCTCCCTTTCATAGTCGCAGCCTGGAGGGGACCCAGATCCTCCTGGCGCCTCCATCCGCGCGCCCGATCCCCCCCGCGGCCCCTGTGTCCACCCGTGTCCACCCTCCAACCCGGCCTGGGGAGAAAGGAGAGCGGCTGGGGGAAGCCGAAGCCCTGGGTCTGAGTTGCTGCCCCTGCGGTTGGCCAGCATCTGTGACCTTGAGCCAGGCTCTTGACACCCTGGGCCTCAGTTTCCCCCGTCTGTCCAGCTGGAGACCGAGTAGTTGGCCCCCCACACACCAGTACTGGTGTTTGGGAAGTGGACAGGCAGAGCGGAGGTATGCATCCGAGGAACCCGTGGCAAAATACTGGGGGGTACCCCTGTCTGTACCCCGCACTCTTTTTCCCTCCCCTTCTCTCTGCACCAAACCCCGAATCTGCCATCAGTCTTGGCTGGACCGCCTGTCCTAACCTCTTCTTTTGCTCCTCCCTCACTGGGCTCAAGGCTTAGGGCTGTGCTGTAGTTAGGGTTCAAAGACCTCCAAGACTCCCCCAATCTGGGACAGAGTCTGGGTCCCTCCTTAGCTTCCTCTGCCAAGCCCCCACCAGGGCTCATTCGGTTGCCAAGGTAGGCGCTGACCGTAAGGGTCCTGCCAGCTCTCCCCGGGCCCACCTCACTGTTCCCACTACGTTAGATCCCTGGGGACTCGCAGAGGATCGGTGACTTCGGAGTCCGGCTTGCCCTCCCCAGGGCTCGGTCTCCTCATCTGTGCAATGGAGAGGGGCAGGCATCTTGCAGGGCCCATTAGCTCCAGGGGAACCAGCCCCAGGAATGACTAAGCATGCCTCGTGGCTGCCTTCAGGAGGTGTCACAGCACCCAGCTTTGCAGCCCCGGCCTCTCCTCAAACCAGGGTGCAGCCAGGGTTCAGTTAGGGACACCACCACTCAGCTTCCTGCCCTTCCCCTCCCAGCCCAGGATGCACCAGCCCAGCCCCTGCCAATCACTGCCCGGAGAAGAGCCCTTTCAAAAGCACTTTTTCCAGGGGAGGAGGGAGGTGTATCAAGATTGTCACCCTGCTGGGCACAGTGGCACACGTCTGTAATCCCAGCAGCTTGCCTATAATCCCAGCAGCTAAGGAGGCAGAGGCAGGAGAATCGCAAGTTCGAGACCAGAGGCAGTCTGAGAAATTTAGTAAGACCCTGTCTCAAAAAAAAAAAAAAAAAGTAAAAAAAATGGGCTGGGGGTGCAGCTCAGTGGTGCAGCACTTGGAGAGCAAGCAGGCACAAGGACCTGGGTTCAACTCCCAGTACCACAAAAAAAAAAAAAAAAAAAAAAAGATTGTCACCCTCTGCCTTATTTCTAAATCCCACTGCTTTCTTTCTCCCTATGTCCCTTGCCAGACCCCAAGCCGAAGGGTGCCTTTGCAGGAGGGAAGACATCCCGTCTTCCTCAGGTTACAGATAAGGACACTGAGGCTCAGAGAAGTTTGCTAACTTAGCCAGTGCCCCACAGCCCTCTCAGACCTTTCTCCTTTTGTTTGGCACGGTGATCACGCATCTTGGGTGCTGTACATGCGTGCGTGCGCCAGGTCCACGCGCTGTCAGCAGAACGAGCTGAGCCTGCGCCAGACGGCACCCCGAAGGATGGTTTCTGACCCCCTTTCCACCCCGGCAGGAAGTGAGTTGCCCGTGTGTGCGAGCTGCAGCCAGAGGATTTACGACGGCCAGTACCTCCAGGCCCTGAACGCGGACTGGCACGCGGACTGCTTCAGGTAGGCCGTGGCGGGGCCCCGGGGCCTCTGGTGCACTCGGCAAGGCCTGCCGAGACCTGGCTATTCCTCCTGGTACTGACCCTCGTTGCTGCCTCCCCTGAGTCCTTGGCCTCCATTTCGCCTTCTGTAAAACAAGGTGTTTTGACCAGGGCGGGGCGCGTTGCCTGCCTCTCTTCCGGTCTCACCACCCAAAAGGCCTTTTTGTTTTATAAATCTGGACCTCAAAGAAGAGAACCAGATAGACTTGCATTTCAGCCGACACAGTTATCCCTTGAAATCCACAGAGGATTGGTTCCAAGACTCCCCCTAGACCCTCGCGAGACCACGTCTCAGCCTCGCGAGATCTTGTCTCAAGGTGGGGAGGAGCTGGGCGTGTTGTCATCTGCCTGTGATCCCAGCACTTGGGAGGCAGAGGCAGGAGGATCAGTGCAATCCTCAGTTGCCAGGCTGCACTACAGTCCTTTATATAAAATGGTACAGTTGTCTGCACATAACCCAAGCATAACCTTTGGTGTGTGTATATGTTTGTTTTTTGGGTTTTTTTTTATTTTTTATTTTATGTGTTTTGCAGTACTAGGGGTTGAACCAGGGCCTCGCGCCTACATGCTCTGCAAGTGCTGGACCACTGAGCTGCACCCTCAGCCCATTTTTTTTTTTTTTTTACTTTTTGAGACAGGGGTTTGCTAAATTACGCAGACTGCCTCTGGTCTCGATCTTGCGATCCTCCCGCCTCGGCCTCCTGAGCTGCTGGGATTACACGCATACGCCACTGTGCCCAGCTCTGTATATGTATTTGTATGTATATCTGTACTTTTTTTCTTTTCTTTTCTTTTCTTTTTTTTTTTCCTTTTAGACAGGGTCTCACTGTGTAGCCCAGACTGACCTCCAACTCAAGATCCTCCTGCCTCTACCTCCTGAGTGCTGGGATTATAGGTGTGCGCCACCACACCTGGCTAAATTTTTGCGATAAGATCTCACAATGTTACCCAGGCCGGCTTCCAGCTCCTGGGCTCAAGCAATCTTCCTGCCTCAGCTTCCCAAATAGCTGGGACTACAGGTGCACACCACCTCATTCCCAGCTTCTCCAGTATCCTTTAGGGCATCTCTAGATGATCTATGGGCTGGGATTTAGCTCAGTTGGTAGAACGCCACTCTGCAGTCTCTGAGGTCCCAACTTTGATTCCCAGCACCACAAAAACGGGAGAAGGACATGGCAACCCACTCCGGAGGTGAATCCCAAAACAATCAGCCACTGAAAACCCTATAAGGGTCATTATGAGTTGGACACGACTCGACGGCACCTAACAACAACAACAACAAGATGATTTATAATATCTTATACAATGTTAATGCGACATCAACAGTTGCTGTATTCTATTGCTTAGGAGTAATGGCAAGGAAAAGTCCGTACACATTCAGTACAGATGCAATAGGTTTTTTTGTGTGAGTGTTTTCTCTTTTTTTCTTTTTTCTTTTTCCTTTCTTCTCTTTTCTTTTCTTTTTTTTCTTTTTTTTTTTTTTGTTTGTTTGTTTGTATTTTTTGTTTGTTTTTTGGCAGTACTGGAAGTTGAACTCAGGGCCTCTTGCCTGCTAGCCGAGCGCTTCACCTCTGGGCTGCACGTCTAGCCTGGTTTTTATTGTTTTGAGTTAGGGTCTCACTAAGTTATGCAGGCTGCCTCTGTCCTGGAACTTACGATTCTCCTGCCTCTACCTCCTGAGTCACTGGGATGACAGGCATGGGCTACCGCACCTGGCTTCATGAATATTTGATTTTATTTTTATTTCGTATTTATTTATTTATTTATTTTGCGGTGCTAGGGATCGAATCCAGGGCCTGAGCCCGTATTAAGCAAGCACTGTACCAATCGAGGGCTGGGATTTAGCTCAGTTGGTAGAGTGCTGCGCTGCAGTCTCTGAGGTCCCGAGTTCGATTCCCAGCACCGCAAAAATGGGAGAAGGACCTGGCAATCCACTCCCAAGGCAATGCTGAAACAATTGGCCATTGAAAACCCCATGAGGGTCACTATGAGTCGGATACTGACTCGATGGCACCTAACACATAATGTACCAATCGAGCCATTGCCCAGCCCCTTCGTGAACATTTTCAGCCTGAGGCCCGTTGACTGTGATGCGGGACCCATGGGCTGCGGAGGGACGGGGAGCGGCCGTCAAGCCCCTAGGCAGGGCAGGAGGCGGAGGACATCCTGCCCCAGCCTGCACCGGGAAGGGGACAATGGGCCAGGCCTTGAAGGGAGGTTAGCCACTGTCCCTGGGCCCCAGCTGCCCGGGAAGATGCATAACCCAGGGACAGCGGGGGCAGGGCTGTGGCCGAGGACAGGACAGAGTAGAGCGCTTGCAGACCCAGAGGTGGCCTGCGACGTGGGGGGAGCATCCTGAGAAGCCAGGTGCTGGGGAAGCTGGGGAGTCAACCGTGGGGCCAGGGCAGGGTCTCCAAGGATGTGAGATTCCTGGGTGCGGAAGCATGGTGGGAAGGAGTGGCAGACAGGGCCCGGCAGTTAGCAGGCTGCGGGGTTCAGGGGAGCCCCATCAGGAAGGGAAGAGGCAAGCCTGGTGTGGTGGCCACGCCTGTGATCCCAGCACTGTGGAGGGGGACGCGGCTGAGGCAGGAGGATCACGAGTCCCAGGCCAGCCTGACCCTCGTGAGACCGAGGCTCAGCCTCACGAGATCTTGTCTCAAGGTGGGGAGGAGCCGGGCATGCTAGTCTCCACCTGTGATCCCAGCACTTGGGAGGCAGAGGCAGGAGGATCAGTGCAAGTTCGAGGCCAGGCTGCACTACATAGCGAGACTCTGTCTCAAAAAATAAATAAATAAAACCAAAAAATAAGAACTAAAAAGTTAAAGAAATAAATAAGGTGCCTATGGGCTGGGATTTAGCTCAGTTGGTAGAGCGCTGCGCTGCAGTCTCTGAGGTCCCGAGTTCAATTCCCAGCACCACAAAAATGGGAGAAGGGCCTGGCAATCCACTCCCAAGTAAATCCTGAAACAGTCAGCCATTGAAAACCCTATGAGGGTCACTATGAGTCGGATACTGACTCGACGGCACCTAACAACAATGAAACATAAGTGAATTTTGCGTTGAGACTTTGGTCCTATCGCCAGGAGATCTCATTATGTGTATGCAAGTATTCAAAAGTCCAAAAATAAGCTGGGCTCAGTGGCACACACCTGTGATCCCAGCACTTGAGGTGGCAGAGGCAGGAGGATCGCAAATTCAAGGCTAGAGGCAGCCTGTAGAACTTAGCAAGCCCCTGTCTCATGATAAAAAACAAAAAATTGGGCCAAGCGTGCAGCTCAGTGGTAGAGCGTTTGCAAGGGATGTGTGAGGCCCTGGGTTCAATGCCCTGGTACATGGAGAAAAAAAAATCTAAAACCATACAAAGTCCAAAATACTTTCAGATAAAGGATAAACTGTATTTTCTCACACTGGCCACCATTTACCAGCACCCGCCCCCCTTTTTTGAGGTGCTGAAGATCGAACCTAGGGCCCAAGGCAAGTGCCGTACCACGGAGCTGCATCCCTAACCCTTGATTTGTTGAGACAGGGTCTCACTACGTAGCCCAGGTTGGCCCTGAACTTGAGATCCTCCTGCCCCACCTTCACAATAACCATAGAAGGTTCCACATTTGCCCACTTTGCATGTAAGAACTGGGGGTTCAGCGCCAGGCGCGGTGGTGCACACCTGTAATCCCAGTAGCTCAGGAGGCAGAGGCGGGAGGATTGCAAGTTCGAGACCAGAGGCAGTCTGTGTAATTTAGCGAGACCCTGTCTCATAAAGTAAAAAAACAAATGGGTTGGGGGTGCAGCTTAGTGGTCCAGCACTTGGAAAGCATGCAGACACGAGGCCCTGGGTTCAACCCCCGCAGTACTACAAAAAAAAAATACATACATATATATATATATATATAAATATATGGCTGAACTGGGGGTTCAGCCAAAGGGAGCGCCTTGCCAAAGGCTGCCACAGCTCAGGCTAGAATCCAACCTGCGTCTGACTCATTCCACCTTCTGCAGAGTTAAAGAGGGGAAGGACTTCGGGGGCGCAATGAGTGCCAGGTCCGGTTTTTGACCCTGTGCGCCGTGGATGGGGTGGTGCGTTGATTCTGATGGAGTTGGGGGCCATGTTCATCATGCCCGTCCGTAATGAGTTGGGGGTGCTTGCCCAGATCTGAGTGCAGAGGGTGGGACTGCCGGGGAGTCCAGGGGAGGCTGGAAGGTCACAAAGTGGCCCTTCAGAGCTGGCACTGAGGTGGTGGGTGGATTTACAGTGGGGGGAGAGGACCCAAGGGTTGACCTTTGGGGGTCCTGTGCCGCGGGCAGGGAGGGAAGAGGGGTCTTGGGAGGGGTAGGGTGCAGCCCACAGCAGCCCGGGAGGGAAGCAGAGGGGTGGGTTGTGTGGGCCCTGGCCCTGGAGCAGCCTACTGTGCGGCGCCAGGAGAGGCGGGAGGCCCCTCTGGGCACGACAGGGAGAAGGCATGTCAGGCTGTGCCTGCGTGGAGAACCCACGGGCAGCGAGAGCCACGGTGTCCACATCTGGGCGTATATGCGTGTTGTGGCCTGATGCCCCGGGGTTCTCCCAACGCCTCCCCAAGCTGGGTGAGGCTGTCGGTGTTCTCACCCCAGCATGCTTAGGAAAAGGGGTCGGGGCTGGCCTGGGCAAAAAGGGCCACCCGCAGCCTCTCAGCGGGACACCGAGGGCTCTGCCCCTTCTGCCTTTCCCTCCGGAGGCAGCTTGGTAACCTGAGCGCTTGGGTGACATTGAGAGCTTAGTTCCCTTGTCCCTCACCCGCCTGGAGCTCCGTAGGCAGGAGGGATGTGTCAGTGCTGTCGCAGGTGGAGCCTCAGCCTCAAGGTACAGGTTGGGGCTCTTTGGATCGCCGCGCCCCCTGCACTCAAGCCACGCCCCTGCACTCAAGCCACGCCCCCTGTCTTCCCGGGCCCTGTGCACACGTTCCGGTGGAGCCTCTTAGGGTCCCTGAGTCAGTCGGTCACAAGCAATCATGGAGCACCCTGTGCAGTGGGAGCTGTTTTATTATTGAAGTGATTCATTTGACAGATGGGGAACGAGGTGCAGAGGTCCGCCATTTGCCCAGGCGCTCTGGCTGCAAACTTTGCACTGCAGCCCCAGCTTAGTCCTGCCCAAGGCCACAGGTTCTCCTCCCTGTCCTCTCACGGGCAAACCAGAGAAGAGAGCAGCGCCACGTCAGGGGCTGCAGAGAGAGTGCTCTGCTTGGAGGAGATGGCGTTTAAGGGCAGGGTGGAAGGAAGAAAGAGACCAGCTGTTCTTGGATAAGGGCAGAAGCATGTCCAAAGGCCCTGAGGCAGGGTGTGGTTGGCACATCTGGGGATCAGCCTAGGGTGTACGTCTGGGGGAGCTGGAGGGGCCCATGGAAGGTACTTGGCTGTGCACCTTCTTTGGATCCCGTGATCTGAGCCCCTAAGTGCTGCTGCAGTTCTTAAAGAGCCAGGCTGGTGGGACAGGCAGGGCCACAGATGCTGTGACAGGTGGCCTAGGGGAGTGAGCTGGGAGGACAAAGGCTGCCTGGAGAAAAGTGTCCTTCCCCTCTGTGGACAGTGGGAGGGTTGCTGTGGACCCACCACTGCCTCTGGATTAGCACTGGAGTTCGCTTGTCACCCTAGAGCCTGCGCCTTTCTCTGTTCTGACTTCCCATCCCCTGCCCCCGGTGGCCCCACCTCAGGAAGAGGACAGCCAGGTGCAGTGGTCCCGGCTTCCCTTTGGCCCAGCTGCTTTCCGAGGTCCCTGCATGATCTCCCTGGAGGCTGGGTGGGCTGGGCCTGAACAACCAGTGAGTTTGCAGCTGGGGACAGGGGGCGGAGCCTGGGCCGGGATGCATCCCCCCCCTTCTTCAGGGGACCTGTCATGCAAGGGTGAACTGTCCCGGGGAAGTCCTCCACTCCCCTGGGGGCAGCCCCGGAAGAGACAGCTGCTTTTGAGTTTGTCCTTGTCCCCAGAGAGGCCCAGCCGCTCAGTGCCTTTGTCCAGGCAGAAGCTGAGGAGCATACAGAGTACCTTTCCCCAGAGCTGCAGGACCAGGGTGGAGTGGCAGGGTCGGAGCCTAGATCCCTTCTTCCCTACCTTCCTGACAGACGTCAAAGCCTACGTATACCCGCCCTGCCTGTGGTCAGAGCCTAGATCCCTTCCTCTCCACCTCCCTGCCTAGGGTCAAAGCCTAGATGCCTCCATCCCCACCTCCCTGCCAAGGGTCAGAGCCTAGATCCCTCCCCTACTTCCCTGCCTGTAGTCAGAGCCTAGATCCCTTCCTCTCCACCCCCCTGCCTAGGGTCAAAGCCTAGATCCCTCCTCTGTACCTCTCTGCCTAGCCTCCCATCCTAGATCCCTCCATCCCCACCTCCCTGCTAGGGTCAGACCCTAGATCCTTCCCTCACTTCCCTGCCTACAGTCAGAGCCTAGATCCCTCCCTCTGCACCTCTCTGCCTAGCCTCCTATCCTAGATCCCTCCATCCTCACTTCCCTGCCTACAGTCAGAGCCTAGATCCCTTCCTCTGTACCTCTCTGCCTAGGATCTGATCCTAGATCCCTCCATCCCCACCTCCTGCCTAGGGTCAAAGCCTAGATCCCTCCTTCCCCATTTCCCTGCCTGTAGTCAGAGCCTGGATCCCTCCCTCTGCACCTCTCTGCCTAGCATCTGATCCTGGATCCCTCCATCCCCACCTGCCTGCCTAGGGTCAGAGCCTAGATCTTTCCCTCTGCACCTCTCTGCCTAGCATCCGATTCTAGATCCTTCCATCCCCACCTGCCTGCCTGTAGTCAGAGCCTAGATCCGTTCCTCTCCACCTTCCTGCCTAGGGTCAAAGCCTAGATCCCTCCTTCCCCACTTCCCTGCCTGTAGTCAGAGCCTAGATCCCTCCCTCTCCACCTCCCTGCCTAGGGTCAGAGCCTAGATCCCTCCTTCCCCACTTCCCTGCCTGTAGTCAGAGCCTAGATCCCTCCCTCTCCACCTCCCTGCCTAGGGTCAGAGCCTAGATCCCTCCTTCCCCACTTCCCTGCCTGTAGTCAGAGCCTAGATCCCTTCCTCTCCACCTCCCTGCCTAGGGTCACAGCCTAGATCTTTCCCCCACTTCCTTTCCTGTAGTCAGAGCCTTGGTCCCTCCCTCCCTACCTTACCAAAGCCCAAGCTGAAATCACTTCAGCTGCTTCCTGTCCCCAGCTCAGACCTAGGCCTTTCCCATCCTCCTCCCATTTGGTGTGGCCACGCTGGCCCCACCCTCTGCGGCCTCCAATCCTCAGCCCCTGGAGGAGGATGGGGAAGCTCTGGTCAGGCCACCCCTGTGCCCCTGCGGGCCTCCAGAGCCTCCTGCCATAGCTGCAAAGGATGCTGGTGGCCTCTGCCATGAGAAGAGGCCGTCTCTTCCGAGGAGCTAAGTAAGTGGAGAGCCGCCTTCCCCCCTGGCCTGGGCCCCTGGTGTGAGGGCTGCTGGGGCCTGAGGCAGAGGCGACTGTGGCCCAGACCCACCTGGGCCTGGCTGGGAGGCAGAACTGAAACTCCCTGGTTTCGGCGGGGAAAGCAGACCGCCGTGGAACTTCTGGCCCTTTGGGTGCGGTCTCCCTGCGAGGTTGGCCCTCCAGCTGCCCTTTCTCCTCCCTGGCAGGGATGAGCGCTGGGCAGCGGGCACCTGGGAGGGAGGGAGGGCGACCGCCTGTCATCGCAGACCCAGCTCAGCCTCCATTGCTGCAGGGCATCCCCGTCCGCTCCCGGCACCCTCCTCCCCCTCCCAAGCCTGGGTCTGTCCTCCCCGGCTGCAGAGAAGGGACCTCACAGCGGTACCCAGGACCCTTGCTGGCCCTCCGTCAGCACTGTGCCGCACCAGGTACGCCTCTCTGGACAAGTGTTGTGGGAACAGGTGGCCTCTGTGGGCCCCTTCATGCACAATAGAGCCAGGTCTGTCACACACACCCCTCCTGTGCCCTCTGGCTCCTGGCTGGATGTGGGGTGAGGGGCGAGTGGCTGGGCAGCATGGTAAAGGGGCTGTGCCCCTCCCACCCGCAAAGGTCCTGAGCCACTGCTCTGCGCGGGCACCTGGCCTGTCTGCGATGGAGACGGCCGGGGGCGCCCGGGCGCAGCTGCGAGGGTGCCCGGTTCCATTGCGAGCACCCACAGGAACCACTGTCTGGAACCCCAGGGAGCCAGCAGGTACTGGCACAGACCGGGACTGATGGAGAATGGCGGTGCAGGCTGCGTGGGGGGTCAGGGGAAGCCATGGGCTCGGGGAGCCCACGGAGGTGGAGGGGAGGGGTCTCCAGGCAGGAGAGCATTCTGTCCCCGGAGGGACACAGCTACTCTGAGCCCCCACTCACCCCTCCACCCACCTACAAGGGAGACTGGAGGCGGGGCACTGCTTCCTGTAGCCTGGCAGTGGGAAAGAGGGGTGACTGAGCTCGCTCCTGCGACCCACGTCGTGTGTGGTCAGTGGGAGGGCCGGAAGCGAGTCATTGATGGCGCGAGGGGCTGGGAGAACTTCCTGAGAGGGCAGGAACCTCGCTGCCTCTTTGCAGAGATGGGGGTTGGCCCTTCCCCAGCTGAAGCCCCTGCAGGGGTTCGCCCAGGTTCCCCCCCCCCAACCGCCCAGGCTCCGCCCCCCAATGTCTGCAGCAAGACCCTGCTAGCACGCCTGCCCTGGGCTCCCTGGGGACTTGGGGAAGCGGACAGGACTTCAGGTCCTGCGCTGTGCACTGGCCTCTGCACTCTGCACTCTGCACTAGCGAGGTCTCTGTCAGACCCCCTTCCTGGGCCCACGACCACCCAAGTGCTTTGAACCCAGAAGTTTTGTGCTCCCCTGCCCTCCCCCCACAGGCTCCCAGACAATGGGGGACCAGCTGGATGTCTTAAAGGGACAGCGTCCCAACAGCTGCCTTGCTCCAGTCCTCCCTCCCCTCACGCCCAGTCCACTAGCATAATCAGTTAACCATGTACAGGCCATCCGCGTGGAGGGCGTGTTTCCCCCCAGCCCAGATCTTTCCTGCTCCCCTCTCCCCTGGATTGTTACCCTGCAGAGCCTGTCTCCTCTTGCCCCTGTGTGACCCCAAGCTGGCCAGGCCCTCTGGCCTGCTGTCTGCACAGGTGGGTTCCCTGGCCCAGGCATATCTGTCTACACTGAGACCTGGGCCGCCTCTCCAGAACCCTTTGGACTCACCAGGGAAGTTTGCTGCTCTTGGCTGAATGGGGGTCCTGCCCCGTACCCCACCGGCATGCTCGAGTGCGAAGAAGCCAGGCGTGTAGGTCTAGCCCCTGGCCTGTGGCTTGGCTCCTAGAGGCTGGGATGGTATTTGTCTCTGTCTGCTCTGCAGCCCCAACCTCAGAATCTCTGGGATCCCCTAGGGATGAGGCAAGGACACTGGCCTTGACCACCAGCGTGCCTGCGCTGCTTTGCTGAAGGAAGGCCCAGAGACCGAAGCTGTGTCTGGCCGCCCCTGGCTGCTGGGCTCTGGGAAGCTAGCAGATCCTGGATCTAGCCTGAGCCGGATCCTGGCTCTGCATCCTGCCTGGCATATACCGCCGAATCCCTGTCTTGTACCTTGGTGAAACGGAGTAGCTTTGCAGGGCCTGTGATGCCTGTAGTGGGAAGTTGGGGAGGGGGCCCCCCTTTGCAACTGATCTGCCTCCTAGTACCCAGGTGGGCTAAGTTGAAGCCAGAGGGCATGAAGGGGCTGGTCTTCCATAGGTCTCCCGGCTGGCTCTAACGCATGGCGGTCTGTGTCAGCTGCCTGAGTTGCTACAGGAAGGGGGTAGTTAAAGTGGAAGCTGCTGGTCAGTGGACCATGATGGCGCCTGCAGGTAATCCCACCAATGTGGGAGGCTCAGGCAGGAGGAGGATCACAAGTTCAAGGCCAGAGGCAGCCTGTGTAACTTAGTGAGACTCTGTCTCAACATAAAAAATAGAAAATGAGCTGGGGGTATAGCCCAGTGGTAGAGTGCTTTAGAAAGTATGCACAAGGGCCAGGCGCAGTAGCGCATGCCTATAATCCCAGCGGCTCCGGAGGCAGAGGCAGGAGGATCGCAAGTTCAAGACCAGAGGCAGTCTGCTTAACTTAGCGAGACCCTGTCTCAAAAAGTAAAAAAAATGGGCTGGGGGTGCAGCTCAGTGGTCCAGCACTTGCAGAGCATGCAAGCGGGAGGCCCTGGGTTCAACACCCAATACCGCAAAAAAAAAAAAAAAAAAAAAAAAATATGCACAAGGGACCCCCCAAAATCCCCCTGAAATACACAAAGGAATAGGTGCCATGATTTGCTTTACCCCCCTCCCCATCCTTGGCTCCCAGGTTCTACCTGCACCTGGCTGGTGACCAAGAGCAAATCAAGTCACCTGCCTCCTGGATGGTCTTCCTTGCATGACGGGGGGCAGAGACCCAGCTAAGAAGCACCCCTCATCCCCGAGGCTAGCAGCGGGGTCAGACTCTCTTCCCAGAACTGCTGTGTGTGGTTGTCCAGGCTGTGCACTGCACAAAGCATACGACTGAGGAGGCAAAAGGTAACCAAGTCCATCTCTGGCCCCACTTACGAAGCCTCGTGCCTCAGTCCAAGCTACTTATGTACAGAAGACACACTTTTCTCTAATTTGTAAGTGCTGGAAGGGGTGAGCCCAGGGCCTTGCACATACTTTGCAAGTGCCACACTGCACCATCAGACCATTTGTATTTCTTACCTCGAGTTAGCATCCTCACTAAGTTATGCAGGCTGCCTCTGGCCTCAAACTCATGATCCTTCTGCCTCTACCTCCCGAGTGCTGGGATCACAGGCGTCAGTATCACGCCAGGCTCGTCTCCCCCCTTGAGACAAGATCTCATCTCGCGAAATTGAGACGGGTGAGGCTCAGCCCGGCCTGAAACAAGTGATTCTCCTGCCTCAGCCTCCCAAGCACTGGGATCATAGAAGGGTACCACCGCGCCAGGCTCTGCACCCACCTTGAGATGAGATCTGGGGCGAGGCCCAGGCTGAGTGAGTGCTGGGATTCCTGGCAGGCACCAGAGCACTGGGCTACCTTGGTTTAATTCTTGCCGGAGGCGTGGCAAGGCCCAGTGGGGGCAGTGGGCGTGGCCATCCTCAGCCCCGCCCCTCCCGCCCAGGTGTTGCGAATGTGGCGCTTCCCTGTCGCACCAGTACTACGAGAAGGATGGGCAGCTCTTCTGCAAGAAGGACTACTGGACCCGCTACGGCGAGTCCTGCCACGGGTGCTCGGAGCACATCACCAAGGGGCTGGTTATGGTGAGCGTCCCCTCCCCGCGCGCACCTCGCCTGGGAGGCTGCGGCCCCCCTATGCCCGTGGGCGCCCAACCCCCCTCCCCTCCCTCTCTCCCCATGGACTCTTCCTGCCGCTTCCTGATCCCCCCCCCACAACATTCCGAGCCTGTCTGCTCAGCCCTGGCCCTGTGCAGGGCTATCCTTGAAGGAGGCTGCAGGGGCTGAAGGCGCCCCTTAGCTGTCTTGTCCCCCCACTCACCACTCCACCAGGTGGCGGGGGAGCTGAAGTACCACCCGGAGTGCTTCATCTGCCTGACATGTGGGACTTTCATTGGCGACGGGGACACCTACACCCTGGTGGAGCACTCCAAGCTGTATTGGTGAGTGCCTCGATCCTCGCTCCAAGCCTAGGGTGTACACCCCTATCACCAGTGTGCAAGGGCACGGGGTCTCCCACACCCGGCCTTGCCTGCCCCTGCGGTGAAGTTGGAGGGGACAGATGCCATCCCTTCCTACCTCCGTTCCCCTCCACGGTGCAGAATGCAAAATGACAGAGCCATGCAGGCACTCTGCCGCTCACCTGAGTCCCCGGCAGCCTCAAGCGGAGCAGGAGGATCGTGAGTTGGAGGCCAGAGGCAGCTGTGCAATTTAGCAAGGCTGTCTTAAAAGGAATTTTTTGTTGGCACCAGGCACGGTGGCCCACGCCTGTAATCCCAGCGGCTTGGGAGGTGGAGGCAGGAGGATGGCAAGTTCGAGACCAGAGGCAGTCTGCATAACTTAGCGAGACCCAGTCTCAAAAAAAAGTAAAAACAAAATGAGCTGGGGCGCAGCTCAGTGTTCCAGCACTTGCAAAGCATGCGAGTGTGAGGCCCTGGGTTCAACCCCCAGTACCGCAAAAAAAAAAAAAGGAATTTTTTGTTGTGGCTGTTTTATTAGGGTGTTGGACCCAAGGACTCACGCATGCCTTGCAAATGCTCTGCCACTGAGCTGAGCCCCCCCAGGCCATTTCTTACTTCTTATGTTGCGACAGGGCCCTTGGTTTAGCTCAGTTGGTAGAATGCTGCTCTGCATGCTCTGAAGCCCTGGGTTCCATCCCCAGTAGCACAAAAAACAAACGAACAAAAAAAAACCACCAGAAGGACCTGGCAGCCCACTCCTAAAACCAATCCTGGAACAATTAGCCATTGAAAGCCCTTCATAGTACACCTGCAATCTCAGCAGCTCAGGAGGCAGGAGGATCGCAAGTTCGAGATCAGAGGCAGTCTGTGTAACTTAGCGAGACCCTGTCTCAAAAAGTAAAAAAAAAATGGGCTGGAGGTGCAGCTCAGTGGTCCAGCACTTGCAGAGCATGCAAGCGTGAGGCCCTGGGTCCAACCTCCAGTACCGCAAAAAAAAACCCTTCATAGTGTTGCTCAGTCACACATGACTTGACAGCACCTAACAACAACATTTTGAGACGGGGTCTCGCTAAATTATTCAGGCTGCCTCTGCCTTCAAACTTTGGCGATCCTCCTGCCTCCACCTGCCAAGTCGCTGGGATTATAGATGTCAAAGGAAAAAAAAATTTTTTTAAAGAGGTTATGGCCAGGCACACACCTGTGATCCCAGTGACTCAGGAGGTGGAGGCAGGAGGACTGCAAGATTGAGGCCAGAAGCAGCCTGTGTAACTTAGCGATACCCTGTCTCAAAATACATAAACAATTGGCTGGGGGCACAGCCCAGTGCTAAAGCACTTGCAAAGTATAGGTGGGGTCCTGGGTTCAATTCCCCAAGTACTGCAAAAGAAAGGCAGCAGGGTGGGCACCGGGGGTGCAACCTAGGGGTAGAGTACTTGGCTAGCATGCATGAGGCCCTAAATTCGACCTTCCAGTACTGCAAAAAGGAAAAAAAGAAAAGGAATTGGCAGAGAAATCAGACCCGGGCATGAGTCCGAGTACACTCCAGACGCCAGTCTCTTCCTGCTGCGCTACTGCAGTGTGACTCTGCCACTGGCCATCAGAGCTGGCACAGTGCCCCAAGCTAAGGACGCTGTCTCCAGCGAGACTGCCCCTGCTTCAGACACCACACTGCAGAGTCAAGTGCGCAGTCAGTCACACTTCCAACCAACGGGCTGGAAGTTCAGGGATCTCCGCAACCCTGCCAAGTTGGGCAGTTTGCTGAGTGCCTCACAGAACTCCAGAAACTGCCACTCTTCTGATCACAGATTCAGTACAAAGGATATGGCTCACGACCCGCTAAATGAGGACATGTTCCTCTTCTGACTGGGATGTCTCCCTGCGCTCCAGCATCCGGGGATTTTACAGAGGTCTCTCTCTCTCTCTCTCTCTCTCTCTCTCTCTCCTTTTGCAGTACTGGGGAACTGAACCCATGACCTTGCACAAACTTTTTGCACACACAGTGCCACTGAGTTGCACCCCCCCAACCCCTTTTTTATTTTTTATCTTTTTATTTTTATTTTATTTATTTATTTATTTCTGTGGTACTGGAGGTTGAACCCAGGGCCTCCCGCTTGCATGGTTTGCAAGTGCTGGACCACTGAGCTACACCCTCAGCCCATTTTTCTTACTTTTTTTTGAAACAGGGTCGTGCTAAGTTACGCAGACTGCCTGTGGTCTTGAACTTGCAATCCTCCTGCCTCTGCCTCCCAAGCCGCTGGGATGACAGGTGTGCGCCACTGCGCCCGGCTTATTTTTTATCTTGAGGCAACATCTCGCTAGGATATGCAGGTCCGCTCTGGCCTCAAACCTACGATCCTCCTGCCTCTGCCTCCCAAGCCACTGGCATGACAGACGTGAGCCAGCACACCTGGCTCTTTACTGAAATTTCTCTACGTAGTCACGACAGGTTGGCCCTCAGGCCACCTGAGTAAGCTCTGTCTCTAACCCCCTCCTAGGAAGCCAGGCTGCCTGACAGCCTCCATCCCTCAATCCCCATCCGTCTTCACAGTGACCAGCCCGGATCTCATCTCGTTAGTGTAGACTGAGGCATAATCCAAGGGGCTCGTTGTTGTTGTTGTTGTTGTTGTTAGGTGCCGTCAAGTTGGTATCCGACTCATAGCAACCCTGCGTACAACAGGTGAAACACTATTGTCAGTGCCTCTCTGCTATTCATAGGGTTTTCAATAGCAGATTGATTTTTGGGAGTGGGTTACTGGGTCCTTCTCCCAAGCCTACAGCACCTGGTGTTCCCAGGTGGTCTCCCATCCAAGTACTAACCAGGCCTGATCCTGCTTAGCTTCCAAGATCTGATGGGATCCGATGCTACAATTGTGTAGCCACAGTTACGGCTGCAGGCTACAACAGGCTCATAGACCACAAAAATCCTAGCTGGGAATGGTGACGCATGCCTGTCATCCTAGGGATGCATGCCTGTCATCCTAGCAACATGGGAGGGAGGATTGCAGGATGGAGGCCAGAGGCAGCCTGCGCAACTGAGACCCTGTTTCTAGAAAGAAAGCAAAGTAATGGGCTGAGGGTGCAGCTGAGTGGTAGAGTGCTTGCAAAGCGTGCCTGAGACCCTAGGTTCAAACCCCTCATACTGCAAAATACAAAACAAAATCCTCCTATTCCAAGGACGTTGAGTCTCTGTCACAAGAACCAGAGAGAAAAACCAGACAAATTCTTTCTTGTAGAACACCCATAAAGCCGCATTAGAGAACAGCACGAATTGATCCCAAATGGGCTTTTAATGACTTCCTCCTGAACTGGATGTCTCCCCGGGCCAGCTCTTGGCCATCTGACAGCGTGGCAGGGAGCAGACGAACCTCAGAGAGGGGCTGGGGCGGCTGGGCATGCTCCGTGCTGGCTCCCCAGTCCGGCCTATCAGCTGGGGATGAGGGTGGGGGAGGGGCAGACGGCCCGCGTTTGGGGGCTGCGGGACACCAACACCTGTCCTGACGTTTTCTTTTCTTCCCCTTCTTCGGTCCCCGTTGCCACCGGTGGCCTTCGCAGCGGGCACTGCTACTACCAGACCGTGGTGACCCCTGTCATCGAGCAGATCCTGCCTGA
Organism: Pedetes capensis; assembly: GCA_007922755.1. Classification (NCBI taxonomy): domain Eukaryota; kingdom Metazoa; phylum Chordata; class Mammalia; order Rodentia; family Pedetidae; genus Pedetes; species Pedetes capensis. The sequence goes on along the minus strand of VMDO01002390.1, from coordinate 129,274 downwards.
CTCCCCCGGCTCCCACCTGCCCCACACGGTCACCCTGGTGTCCATCCCAGCCTCCACTCACGGGAAACGAGGCCTGTCTGTGTCCATCGACCCCCCCCACGGCCCGCCAGGCTGTGGCACAGACCACGCCCACACCGTGCGCGTCCAGGGGTGAGTGGCCCAGCCGGCCAGGGTCGCAGGGGATGGCAGTGGCTGTGGATGTGCCGGGGGTGGGGGGACACATCTGGACTGGGGACCCCGAGAATGGATGAGTGCTGGGGTGCAGCAAGGGCCCAGCTCTGAAAACCTGTTTTTGTTTGTTTGTTTGTTTTGTTTTTTGGGTTTTTTTTGTTTTTTTGCAGTACTGCGGGTTGAACCCAGGGCTTCGTGCCTGCATGCTCTGCAAGCACTGGACCACTGAGCTGCACCCCCAGCCCATTTCTTTTTTACTTTTTGAGACAGGGTCTTGCCAAGCTACGCAGACAGCTTCTGGTCTCGAACTTGTGATCCTCCCACCTCTGCCTCCCGAGCTGCTGGGATTGAAGGCGTGTGCCACTGCACCCGTCACAACCTGGTTTTTGTCTCTGTAACAAAATACCTAACATAAACCAGGCACGGTGGCACATACCTTTGATCCCAGCGACTCAGGAGGCTGAGGCAGGAGGATGGTAAGTTTGAGACCAGAGGCAGCCCACGCAACTTAGCGAGACCCTGTCTCTAAATAAAAAAATTAAAAATGGGCTGGGGTGCAGCCCAGTGGTGGGGCACTTGCAAAGTGTGTGCCAGGCCCTGGGTTCAACTGCCAAGTATTGCAAAAAAAAAAAAAAAGAAGAAGAAGAAATGACATAAACAATGGGGATAGCGCCAGGTGCAGTGGCGCACGCCTGTAATCCCAGTGTAATCCCAGTGGCTCGGAAGGCGGAGGCAGGAGGACCGTAAATTCGAGATCAGAGACAGTCTGCGTAACTTATCGAGACCCTGTCTCAAAAAGTAAAAAAAAAAAAAAAATGGGCTGGGGGTGCAGCTCAGTGGTCCAGCACTTGCAGAGCATGCAGGTGGGAGGCCCTGGGTTCAACCCCCAGTACTGCAAAAAACAAAAAAACAATGGGGATGACTTATTTTGGCTCCACAGCCTCAGAGGCCTCAGCTCAGGTGGTAGCTGATCTTTGCATTTTGCAAATGCAAAGTAATCTGTAGTAATCTGTAATCTGTAATCTGTAATCTATAGTAATCTAATCTGTAATCTATAGTAATCTGTAATCTGTAATCTATAGTAATCTGTAATCTGTAATCTATAGTAATCTGTAATCTGTAATCTGTAGTAATCTGTAGTAAATCTATAGTCCTTGGCTCCACTGATTCTGGGCCCCCGGTGAGGCAGAACATCATGGCACCCGAAGCAGAAAACAGGGAAGGACTGGGCACCGGGTGTAACCTTCAAAGTCACGCCACCCCCCCACCCCCCGAGAGACCTACTTCCTCCACCTAGGTCCCACCTCCGGAAGTTTCCAGCGCCTCCCACAATAGCACCACCAGCTGGGAAACCAAGCCCCCAGCACCTGAGCCTCTTGAGACAACATGTCATATCCAGACCATAACACTGGTCCCTAACGCCAGCATTTAACAGTGGCGCACTCATTCCTCTGAAAGCCCCCGCAGATGCCAGATAAAATAGGAGAATGTCCTCCATAGTCTGTGTACAATCCAACAAGAAAGAGGGTCAGCAAATCGTGGATGGGTGAAGGAGTCCACCCAGGGCTGAAGGCAAACCACTGTCTGGCCTGAAGGCAAAACTAAACTGGGTGAACTCACGCTTCAGTTGTCAAGGCTTTGCATGGCTGGACCCAAGGACACTGGTATCATAAGAAAAGGGCCTCCCTGGGCATGATGGTGCACACCTCTAATCCAGCACTGGGGAGGCTAAGGCAGGAGGATCAAGAGTTTGAGGCCAGCCTGGGTTACACAGCAAGACCTGTCCCCTCAAAAAACAAGGGGCTGGGGCATAGGTCAGTGGTAGAGCACTTGCCTAGCACGTGCAAGGCCCTGGGTTTGATCCCCAGCACTACAAAAGAAAAAAGGGGGAAAAAAGAACCTGGAGGAAGGAGACGTATAATTATTAAAATGAAAATGTCATTGCAAAGATTTAATAGTAGAGTCAGGTTTAAAGCAGCCGAGAAGAGAAATAGACAAAAAGATGAAAACTGTGAGAGGGAGGTTAAGATCCCTGGAGGAAAGAGAGAGGATTGAATTATAATTGACTTTGAGTCCTGAGAGAAGAGAGAGAATGGCGGACAGGCAGAACTTCCCAGAACTGATGAAAGACACCAATCCACAGACTCAAGCCCAATAAACCCCACACAATGAAGGAAATTCACCCACCGACAGCTCAGGTGAAACGAGACTACATCAAAGGCAAAAGAGAAGACCTTAAGTAGCCATAGAGAGGGGAAGAAAAAGAGACAGCTAATTTCTCAACAGAAACTCCGGAAGCCAGAAATCAATGACACGATGTTCTCTGTGCAGTAAGCAAAAGTAGCCATCAACGTAGACATTCCAGCAGTATGAAGTTATCCTTCAAAACTGAGGATAGAAGCCTGGGCTTCATAGTGAGTTCCAGGCCAGCCTGGGCTTCAAAGTGAGACCCTCAACTCAAGCCATTTGAAAACAAACCATTTAGCCAGGTGTGGTGGCGCACGCCTGTAATCTCAGCGGATCAGGAGGCCGAGGCAGGAGGATCACAAGCGCGAGGCCAGAGGCAGCCTGAGTAGTTTAGCGAGACCCTGACTCCAGTGGTAGAGCGCTTGCAAAGTATTTACGAGGCTGTGGGTTCAACTCCCACATATCACAAAAGAGTAAAAATGAATATGAAAAAACCTTTCAGTCTGGTCAGCAGCCTTTTAGGCAAGTGGGGCTGCTTCCGAGAAGGGTGTGGCTTTTGGGAGAAGTGGTTGGGAAAGCAGATGTGGGCTGGAAAGAATGCTTGCCCAGTGATGCAGACAGGGAGGGGTGGCACTGACTCTATTTCTAGCCTCGGCCTTGCCCTAGGCAAGCCCTCTACCACTGAGCTAAACCCGGCCAGGAAATTTAATATCCACACTATTGTCTAATATACAGCTCACCTTCAGATCTTGCCAGTTGCCTTGACGCTGTCCTTTACGGCAGATTCCCCATTTTCTAAAATCTATAACAGTTCTCAGTTTTTTCATTGTCCCTCATGACTTTACTGGTTTTGTTGTTGAAGTTGTTGTTGTTATTGTTGTTTTGTGGTAGTGGGGGTTGAACCCAGGGTCTCGCACTTGCATGCTCTGTAAGCGCTGGACCACTGAGCTGTGCCAGTTCTTTTACTTTTTGAGACAGGGTCTTGCTAAGTTACACAGACTGCCTCTGGTCTTGAACGTGCGATACTCCTGCCTCTGCCTCCCGTGCCGCTGGGATTTCAGGTGTGCAGCACTGCATCAGGCATTGTTTGTTTGTTTTGTTTGTTTGTTTGTTTGTTTTGCAGTACTGAGGGTTGGACCCAGGGCCTCGCACTTGTATGCTCTGCAAGTGCTGGACCACTGAGCTGCACCCCCAGCCCATTTTTTACCTTTTGAGACAGGGTCTTGCTAAATTACGCAGACTGCCTCTGGTCTTGAACTTGTGATCCTCCTGCCTCTGCCTCCCAAGCTGCTGGGATGACAGGCATGTGCCACTGCGCCCGGCTGCTTTTTTGGTTTTTTTGTTTTTTGGTTTTTTTTTTGAGACAGGGTCTCAATAGGTAGCCCAGGCTGGCTTTGAACTTCCATTGATCCTCGGCCTCTACCTCCCAAGTGCTGGGATTGATCACAGGCTTCCCCACCATGCCAGGCTCCTCCCCTACCTTGAGAGGAGGTCTTGAGAGGTTGAGGCAGGGTCTCACCAGGCCTAGGCTGTCCTGGAACTTGTGATCCTCCTGCATCAGCCTCCCAAGTGCTGAGATCACAGGTAGGCCCCCCACACTCAGCCTGGCCTTACATTTTTTGAAACATGCAGGTCAGTTAAGTAATATGTCCCTGCCCACTAGACTTGTTCTTGTTGTTAGGTGCCATCAAATAATGTCTGACTCATAGCGACCCTTATAGGGTTTTTCCTTTTTTTTCTTTTTTTTTTTTTTCTTTTATAGTACTTGCATGCTTTGCAAGTGCTGTACCACTGAGCTGCACCCCTAGTCCATTTTTTTACTTTTTGAGACAGGGTCTTGCTAAATTATACAGACTGCCTCTGGTCTCGAACTTGTGATCCTCCTGCCTCTGCCTCCTGAATCGCTGGGATGACAGGCGTGCGCTACCACGCCCGGCTTCTTATAGAGTTTTCAATAGTTGATTGTTTCAGGATTCCCTTGGGAGTGGATTACCACGTTCTTCTCCCATTTTTTTGCGGTGCTGGGAATCGAACCTGAGACCTCAGAGACTGCAGAGTTCTACCAACTGAGCTACATCCCAGCCCACCCCTAGACTTAGGTTCCTGCATTTTTGGACTGAGAAGGCATACTGTGCCCTAGACATATCTTATTCACAGACACATGATGTCACTGTGCCCTTTAAGGAGGATGTTGACTTCAATTACTTGTTTAATTTTCTCTACTATAAAAGATTTTTCCCCATTGTAATCAAAAAGCAGTTTGTGAGATTTAAGTCTATAAATATCCCATTTCCCAACAACTTTTGGCCACATGGCTTAGCATCCATTGATGATTCTTCTCTGTAGCAGTTACTGTGTTGGGTACAAAGCGCTGATTTTCTAACTGTGTTTTCCCTTCTTCGCTTTTTTTTCAGTCCTGGGAGTTGAACCCAGGGCCTCGCACACGCTAGGCAAGTGCTCTACCACTGCCACACGCCCTCCTCCTTCTTAAAAAATTCTTTCATTTTGATACAGGGTCTCACTAACCTGCTCAGGCTGCCCCCAGCCTCACACTTGCAATCCTCCTGTCTCAGCTTCTTGAGTTGCTGGGATGACAGGTAGGGGCCATGGTGCCCAGCGCTCCCTTCTGCATTGCTTAGCTGGCTTTCTGCTGTAAAGAAGGGCTTCTCTCCATGGGAGAATACACTCTTAATAAGGAAGGGCTTGGGGGATAGCCTGGGTTAGGCCCCCAGCACCGCAAAACAAGAGAAAGAAAAGATAATGAATTTTTATGAATCTGTTTTTCTTAAAGCTGTCGGTCCCTGCTTTACCCCCACCCATTCCCCATCTCAAGGACCTTGGACAAAAAGAGAACGTTCCCTAAAAAACTTGTTTTCTGTTCTTTTTTTTGGCTGTACTGGAGCGTGGAACCCAGGGTCTGACACTTGCAAAGCATGCCACTAAGCTGCACACCTCACCCATATTTTTACTTCTTATTTTGAGACAGGGTCTAAGTTACACAGGCTGCCTCTAGTCTCGAACTTGCAATCCTCCTGCCTCTGCCTCCCGAGTCGCTGGGGTTAACAGCATGTGCCACGATGCCTGGCTGCCTAAAATGCTTTTATGAAGCCAGATGTGGTGGCACAGGCTATAATCCCAACACTCTGGAGGCTGAGGCAGGAATATAACAAGTTCAAGGCTAGCCTGGGTTACATAGTCAAATTCTGTCTCAAACAGGGGCTGGGGATGTGGCTCAGTGGTAGAGCATGTGCCTAACATGTGCAAGGCCCTGGGTTTGGTCCCTAGCACTGAAAAAAAAGAAAGAAAGAAAAGAAAGAAAGAAAGAAAGAAAGAAAGAAAGAAAGAAAGAAAGGAAGGAAGGAAGGAAGGAAGGAAGGAAGGAAAGAAACCTTTTATGAGACAAAATGAAATCCAGAAACCAGGTGACTGACACCGAAGAGTCAAAAGAAGCAAGGGAATTTGTTCTGGATTAGTTTATGGCTGACCACACATAGGTATCATTGTCATCTCCAGCCTGCACCTGTGGCTCAGGGTGGGCTGCTGACCTCTGTTGCTCATTCAGGAACAATAGGAACTTTGGCTTCATCTTGCCAGGCAAATGTGGGAGCGAGGTAGGAAGCCACTGGATGCCATCCTTTTAGGATCAGCTTAAGACATTCATCTGCCCCAAGCACACAGGCAGTTAGAGATAGTTCTGCCCTCCATGGTAGAGGAGACATTCTACTGAACAAGATTAGGTGAACTTCTAGCATAGGGTGGCAGATACCTACCGGTGTGCTGCCTTTCTGCACTACTACACGTGGCAGACATCACTAATGGATTACAGAACTCATCCCACCCAACAAAACTCGGGTATTCTGGATAGTTGCCACATCCCACTTATACAAGATGGAACTATCTGTCCCCTCACCCCAGATCTGACCTGCCCTGGCTTTGGTTTCTTGTTGGGGCTCCAGGGGATAGGTGGGAACCGGTCTGACCACTGCTGTGTCCACAGAGTGGACCCAGGCTGCATGAGCCCGGACGTGAAGAATTCCATCCACGTAGGAGACCGGATCTTGGAGATCAATGGCACTCCGATCCGGAACGTGCCGCTAGACGAGGTATGGGTCCCGAGCCTGGGGCAAGATTGCCAAGGGTGGCGGCGGAGCCTTTGTGCCTGAGTCCCCCTCGGCCACCACTGTGGCTGACTCACCTGTGCACGCGCCTCTTCCCAGATCGACCTGCTTATCCAGGAAACCAGCCGCCTGCTCCAGCTGACCCTTGAGCACGACCCCCACGACACGCTGGGCCATGGGCCGGGGTCTGAGCCCAGCCCTCTGGGCTCCCCGGTGCACACGCCCAGCGGGGAGGCTGGCGGCTCTGCCCGGCAGAAACCTGTCCTGTAAGTCAGCCTGCTCTGTGTTTATGCAGGCGCTGAGCCTCCCTTGGCTGAGGCTGATGGAGGAGGCAGCACAGCACGGGGACTCCAAAGAGGGAGGGAAGGGTCAGGAAGAAGAGGAAATAGGAGCAGCCACCCGGCTCCCAAGGTGGCCCAGCATTGGGTTTCCGGGAGCGTGCAGTGATTGGCTGGGGATGACCAGAGCCCCGCCCCCGGGGGTTGGAGTGGGTGGGCCCAGGAGCTGAGGCTAAGGCAGGTGTCCGATGGGGCCAGGTCCCAAGCGCTGTGCCCCGGTCCAAGGTGGGTTGCAGCAACTCTGGTTCCTCAGCGCTCAAACATTTCAGTCCAGAGCCAAGATTTTCAAGAGAATTCTGATTTCGGTGCTAAAACCAGTGGCTCAGCGCCCAACCACCATGCTGGAACCTCTATGATGCCCCATGCTTTCCTGGGACAAGTCTGGGCGAAACAAAGGGGACAGTGTCCCTTTGTGAATCCGTATCAAGCAGCAGAGACCTGCCTTGGTGCTGTGTTGACAACACTGTGGATTTTCTTGGTTTTTGGGTGTTTTTTTATTTAGTTATTTTTTGTGGTACTAGGGGGTGAACCCAGGGCTTCAGGAATGCCTTGCAAGCGCTCTACCACTGAGGTGCACCACCCCTCATCCATTTTTTTTTTTTTTTACTTTTATTTTGAGTCAGGGTCTCACTAAGTGACGCAGGCTGCCTCTGGCCTCGAAGCCGCAGTCCTCCTGCCTGGGCCTCCCGAGTTGCTGGGATGCTAGGCGTGGGCCGCTGCGCCCTGCTTTTGTGTCTTTGTTTATTAGGTATACATGCGTATGTATATCAAAATTGTCATTTCTCATGAAGAAGCTTTCTAGTGCTAAAAGTGAAGGAAAGAAAATAGAACAATTTTTATCATTTTTTTTATTATTATTATCATTATATTGCGGTACTGGGGAGCAGAACTGGAGGCCTTGCAGTACTTTGCAAGCGCTCTGCCACTAAGCTGCTCCCCCAGCCCCTTTTTATTATTTCGAGACAAGGTCTCGCGGAGTTACACAGGCTGTCTCTGGCCTCAAACCTGCCACCTTTCTGCCTCTGTCTCCTGAGTCACTGGTATTATAGGCCTGAGCCACTGTGCCCAGCAACAATTAATTTTTTTTTTTTTTTCAGTACTGGGGGTTGAACCCAGGGCCTCGCGCTTGCATGCTTTGCAAGTGCTGGACCACTGAGGGGCACCCTCAGCCCATTTTTTTACTTTTTGAGACATGGTCCTGCTAAGTTACACAGACTGCCTCTGGCCTTGAACTTGTGATCCTCCTGCCTCCGCCTCCCAAGCCGCTGGGATTACAGGCATGCACCACCGTGCCGGCCTAACAATTAAATTTTTAAAAGAACTGATTGCTAAATCTGTGAGTGGCACACGTGTGTCTGAATTAACCCTTCATACACTGACATTCTCTCTTATGGAAAAAAAAGTGCCTGGCACTCAAACTGATTGGCTCTCCACCAGCAGAAATTCCAAAACAGATTGTGGTTGCGTGCCGAGGTACAACGGTATTTCATAAAGACCACTCTGGTCCACTGTACAGGAAGGACCTGGCCTTGAGACACTCCAGACCAGAGACAGCTCGCAGGCTACTGCAATGGTCCAGGCAGTAGGTGCCAAGAATCCCAATACTTGAACCCAGAGAGGTGGGAGTTGGGGGCACGAGGGAAAAGCCCAGAGGCACCCTGGTCTTCACCTTCCTTGGGGTGAGGCCTGTTCAGGATTTCTGGTGAAACCTTTCCGGGGGACACCTAGCATGACAGCCTCGCTCTAAATGATTGTGCTGTTGAAAGACATACTTCTTCCTTCCCCGTGTTTGTCTGGAGCTCTGGCCACCTGTGGGGCCACCTGTGTGCAGGGTTATGAGCATCTTAGGCCGGATGTCTGGCTCTGTCCCCCAGAGCCTGGGAGACAAAGCATCTGGCCCAGGGCACCTCAAACCAGAGGACGCGACAGGAGCCAGGGGAAGCTGGGTACTGGGAGAACCGTGAGGAGGGGCTGGAGGCTGGGGTCTCCAGGAGGCTGAGCCAAACCCCCTGCTCCCGGCACAGATGGCACCACGCGGACTTGCCTGGATGGGGCACCGAGGCAGGGCTGGGGTCTCAGCCCGGTGCCGCGTCCCCACAGCCCCGGGTGCCACGTGTCTCCGCAGGAGGAGCTGTAGCATCGACACTTCCCCGGGCACCGGCTCGCTGGCCTCGCCGGCCACCCAGCGCAAGGACCTGGGTCGCTCCGAATCCCTCCGCGTGGTCTGCCGGCCGCACCGGATCTTCCGGCCGTCGGACCTCATTCACGGGGAGGTGCTGGGCAAGGGCTGCTTCGGCCAGGCCATCAAGGTACGGGGCAGTGATCAAGACACTGGGCGAGAGGCCGCTGCGTCCCCTCCTTCCCTGGGCAGCAGCCCCTGGGAAGCCGACACAGGAGGTGTCTGGCTTTTCAGCTTTCTGGCTGATGCTGTGACCTGCGCCTGACCGCCTCCCCAGAGCTTGAGGTGGAGCGAGGGGTTGAAAGGCGGCCCCTTGGGGTGGAGCCTGGGAGGCAGGACAGCCCAGGCCCAGCCTGGGGTCTCAGGCCCCGTACGCGGTCCCCGAGCAGGAACGCAAGCCCTTCTCTGAGTGGGACGTCTGCCAGAAGGGTTGTTGTTGTTGTTAGGTGCCGTCGAGTCGGTATCCGACACATAGCGACCCTCATAGGGTTTTCAATGGCTGACTGTTTCGGGATTGCCTTGGGAGTGGATTGCCAGGCCCTTCTCCCATTTTTGCGGTGCTGGGAATCGAACTCGGGACCTCAGAGACTATAGCGCAGCGCTCTACCAACTGAGCTAAATCCCAGCCCGCCAGAAGGGTTAGGGTTATACAAAGGATGCAGGTGGGGCTGCCCGAGACCCCCTGCCCCATCTCTGGTTCCCTGGGCAGATGAGGAGACCCTGCACCAGCCGCCATTCAACCTCCAGGAGACAGTTCAGTAGAGCAAAGGGCTGGTGTGCAGCCAGGGGTACGAGACCCAAGCCCAGGTGGCCCCCTTTCTCTCCCCACTGGTCACCCTTGGACCCTGTTAGGAAATCTCAGGGCCTCAGTTTATTCGCCTGTAAAGGGACTTGGGTGTCCCACCCCTCGGGTGTCTAGGAACGTCCCCCGAGATGTCCAGAGCATGCGAAGCTGTCTGTATGTCCCCCTGGTGGTCCTAGGGGAGGAATAGGGCTTGTTTCAAGGCAGGGCCTCTACCCTGGGTCTTCATACCTCAGTTTCCCCCACGCAGGTGACACACCGGGAGACAGGCGAGGTGATGGTTATGAAGGAGCTGATCCGGTTTGACGAGGAGACCCAGAGAACATTCCTCAAGGAGGTTGGTGAAGGGGAGCGTCACATCCCTGGGGGCCAGACACCCAGGTCCCCACCCGCTTCCCTATGGAGAGGGGGTGGCAGGGGGTGCCAGAAGGGCGTGACACTCAAGCGGCGCAGTGAAAGAACAAAAAGTAGCTGAGTGAGGTGGCATCTGCCAGCCATCCCAGCAACTTGGGAGGCTGAAGCAGGAGGACTGTGAGTGGGAGGCCAGAGGCAGCCTGTGTAACTTAGCAAGACCCTGTCTCAAGATGATTAAAAAAAATAAAAGCTGTGCCCAGTGGCGCACGCCTGTCATCCCAGCGGCTCGAGAGGCAGAGGCAGGAGGATCTCAAGTTCAAGACCAGAGGCAGTCTGTGTAACTTAGCGAGACCCTGTCTCAAAAAAAAAAAAAAAAAAGTAAAATGGGCTGGGGGTGCAGCTCAGTGGTCCAGCACTTGCAGAGCACGCAGGCGCGAGGCCCTGGGTTCAACCCCCAGTACCGCAAAAATAAATAATAAATGATGAATGAGCTGAGGGTGCAGCGCGGTGGTAGAGCGCTTGCAAAGAATGTGCAAGGCCCAGGGTTCAATGTCAAGTACAGAAAGAAAGAAAAAGTATCTGTGTGGAGGGCAAGAAGCGGGAGGACCTCGCTGGGGCAGGGAGCAGCCATAGCAAACACACAGTGGGCAGCCAGGGGTCGAGGGGGCCCGGCCCCTGCTCTTTAGGACCACTGGTGGCTTCTGACGGGATAGAGCAGGGGAAGGGGTGCAGCTCATCTCGTGTGCCCCTGCCAGGTGAAGGTCATGCGCTGCCTGGAGCACCCCAACGTGCTCAAGTTCATCGGCGTCCTGTACAAGGACAAGAGGCTGAACTTCATCACCGAGTACATCAAGGGGGGCACGCTGCGGGGCATCATCAAGAGCATGGTGAGTACCCTGGCACGGTGGTACCCGCCTGTGATGGGCCTCGCGAGACCTGGTCTCAACCTCGTGAGATTACATCTCAGGTGGGGGTGGAGCTTGGCGTGGTGGCCACACCTCTGATCCCAGCACTCAGGAAGGCGGAGTCAGGAGGATGGCGAGATCACTCAGGAAGGCGGAGTCAGGAGGATGGTGAGATCACTCAGGGAGGCGGAGTCAGGAGGCTGGCGAGATCCAGGCCAGCCTGGGCCTCAGGAGATCTCACCTCAAGGTGGGGGAGGAGCCTGGTGCGGTGGCCACGCCTGTGATCCCAGAACTTGGGAGGCTGAGTCTGGAGGATCACAAGTGCCAGGCCAGCTTGGGCTGCACAGCTCACAAGTATAAATAAATAGAAGCCTAGGGGAGGTTCAAGTAGGGTCTATGCAAATCCTACATCATTTCATAAAAGGGACTTGAGCACCCATGGATTTTAGCATCTGCCACGGGGGTCCTGAAACCAATGCCCTGCAGAGACCGAAGGACGACCGCATAGGTTTTTCTCTTCCGCGGAGCATTTTGGGAACCCCAGAGAAATAGCCGCGCTTACTGTTGGAAGTCAGATCTGTTAGAAAATGTCGCTTTAGCCGGGTGCAGTGGCGCACGCCTGTAACCCCAGCGGGACTCGTGAGGCAGGGGCAGGAGGATCGCAAGTTCAAGGCCAGAGACAGCCTTCGTAACTTAGGGAGACCCTGTCTCAAGATAGAAAGTTAAAAAAAAGAGATAAAAAATGTGGCATGATGTGCAGCTTAGTAGTAGAGCACTTGCAAAGTATGCACAAGGCACTGGGTTCAACACCCCAGTACCACATAAAAAAGAAGAAAAGAACACTTTTGCCAGTGCAGTAGCACACGCCTGTCATCCCAGCAGCTCGGGAGGTGGAGGCAGGAGGATTGCAAGTTCGAGACCAGAGGCAATGTGTGTAATTTAGCAAGACCCTGTCTCAAAGGAGGGAGGAACCATGCCCAACTGCAGAGGCATGTCCATTTCTTAGGGTTCCCATAACCAAGACCCTGTCTCAAAAAAATAAATGGGCAGAGGGTGCAGCTCAATGGTCCAGCACTTGCAAAGCATGCAAGCTCGAGGCCCTGATTTCAACTCCCAATACCGCAAAAACAAAAAACAAAACACTGTGAGTTGTTTACCCATACCCCTTGTTGTTAGGTGTCATCAAGTCAGGTCCGACTCACAGTGACCCTATATACAATAGAACTAAACACTTCCTGACATTGTGCCATGCACCCAATGTATTTTTGAGCCCATTGTTGCAGTCACTGTGTTTCTTCTCATTTTGAGTAATGCCACATCAGCAAAAGGAGGTCCCAGGGGCTTTATTCCATTCCTGTCATTAAGGTCGACTCCACTTTAAGGAAGCACCTCTTCCCCAGTCAATGTCTTGTAATACCTTTCAGCCTGGGGGGACTCATTTTCCAGCACTCTCTTTGGCAGTGCTTCTCTGCCCGTCGTAGGGTTTTCAATGGCTGTGTTGGGAGTGGGCTGCCAGGTCCGTCTCCCTAGTCTGTCTTAGTCTGGAAGCTCAGCTGAAACCTGTCCACCATGAGCGGCCCTGCTGGTATCTGATACCAGTGGCATAGCTTTCAGCATCACAGCAGCACACAAGCCCCCACAGCACAACTAGACAGTTACTAGCAGACAGTCCTGGGTGCAGGAGTGGGGCTCAGACCCTCCAGGACTCTTGGCCCCTGTGACTCTCCCATGCACCTGTCCCTGCCACCGCGGCCTCCGTGGGCCCCATCCTGGCCGTTCTCCCCCACCCCCAGGACAGCCAGTACCCGTGGAGTCAGAGGGTGAGCTTCGCCAAGGACATCGCGTCGGGGATGGTGAGTGGGCAGTCGGCCACACAGGGGAAAACGGCCCCTGCCACCGACCAGCGGACCCACAGGGTCGGTGGAAACAGGCTCCACAGGGACGCTTTGGAAGGGGGCAGCAGGATCAAGTCGGGAGTGGCCGGACCCTTTCCCCACCACCAACTGGCCCTGTTCAGGTGGGAGGTGAGGTGGGAGCCGCCGAGGCAGGGCTGGCGTCCCTTTTGACATCCGTTCCCCGTCCCGCCAGGCGTACCTCCACTCCATGAACATCATCCACCGGGACCTCAACTCCCACAACTGCCTGGTGCGCGAGGTGAGCAGCCGGGGCCCCCGCAGCTGGGCGTGGGGGGAGTGGGGACTGAGGCGTCCACATGCCCAGCCTCAGGCCTTCCCTGGACTGGAGGTCCTTACGTTCACCCGGACTCCAATTTGAGGAGATGCTGGGCGGCAGCCCAAGGGCGAGAGGCAGGCGGCCCTGGGTTCCAGTCCTGACTCAGCCATTGGCCAAGGTGCCAGCCCCCTGAGTGCTCAGCAGCTGGGTTTCTAGGCAGGTCTGATAACTCGGTGGAAAGGGAAGCAATGGGAACTGTAAACTAAGGGCCAGGACGGTGGTGTTCACTGAGGGCGGCTCTCAGCAGAGTGGCCCCAGGCTATATGAGCAGCACCACCAGCTGTGGCATCATATGTCCAAGGTGGGCGAGGCAGGCTTCCGGGTGTGGTGGGGGATGTGTGCATAAGCAGGGGCTAGAGGCAGGGATTTAGGGTTGGAGGGGCTGGGATTTAGCTCAGTTGGTAGAGCACCGCTCTGCAGTCTCTGAGGTCCTGAGTTCAATTCCCAGCACCCCAAAAATGGGAGAAGGATGTGGCAGTCCACTCCTAGGGCAATGCCGAAACAACCAGCCATTAAAAACCCTATGAGGGTCTCTGTGAGTTGGACACGACTCAACGGCACCTAACAACAACAACAAGAGGCAGGGAGTCTGGGGTCTATAGATCTGTGACTGAGGGGACCCCATGTGCTCCATGGAGGGGAGAGGAGGGAGGAACCATGCCCAACTGCAGAGGCATGTCCATTTCTTAGGGTTCCCATAACCAAGTACCTCCAACCGGAGGACTTAAAGCAGTGGTGGAACCGCCTGTGATCCCAGCACTCAGGAGGCTGAGGCAGGAAGATCACAAGTTCCAGGGCAGGTTAGGCTAGGCTATATAACAAGACCTTGTTTCAAAAAGCAAACAAAAACCAAGCGGGGCGCAGTGGCACATGCCTGTAATCCCAGCGGTTCAGGAAGTGGAGGCAGGAGGATCACAAATTCGAGACCAGAGGCAGTCTGTGTGACTTAGCGAGACCCTGTCTCAAAAAGTAAAAAAATGGGCTGGAGGCACAGCTCAGTGGTCCAGCACTTGCAAAGCATGCAAGCGGGAGGCCCTGGGTTCAACCCCCAGTACCGGAAAAAAAGAAAGAAAGAAAAGACCCTGTAGGCTCCTCCCCCGCCTTAAGACGAGATCTTGTTTCCAACGCTGAGACAGGTAGCAAGAACCAGAGTCAAAACAAAAACAGGGCTCAGGATGCAGCATGGTGGTGGAGCATTTGCAAAGTATGCACAAGGCCCTGGGTTCGACCCCCAGGTACCACAAAATAAATAAAATAAATAAAAATATGGATTCTCGAGCCCCAGCTCAGGTCCTGTGAAAACGATGGCCTGGGAATCAGCACTCCAACAATCATGGTGCACAATGGCCTTAGAGAAGCCCTGGCAGGCAGAAACGAAGATCCCCACATTCCAGATCCAGAGCCCTTGATTGGTAGCTGGGGCCAGTGGCACACACCTGTGATCCCAGCACTCTGGAGGCTGAGGCGGGTAGTGATGCCATGTCTGAAAAAAAATTTTTTTTTTTTTTTTTTTTTTTTTTTTTTTTTTTTGGTTTCTTGAGACAGGATCTCACTGTCACCCAGGCTGTTTTGGAACTCACTTTCCAGACCAGGCTGGCCTTGAACTCCCATGGATCCTTCTGCCTCAGCCACCCAAGTGCTGGGATTTCAGGTGTGGACCACCATGCCAGGCTCAAAAACTTCTTTTCAATTAAAAAATAAGTCAGGCACAATGGCACGTGCCTTTAATCCTAGCAACTTGGGAGGCAGAGGCAGGAGGATTACAGGTTTGAGGCCAGAGCCAGCCTGCATAACTTAGTGAGACCCTGTCTCAAAAAAAGTAAGAAAATGGGCTGAGGGTGCAGCTCAATGGTCCAGCACTTGCAGAGCATGCAAGCGCAAGGCCCTGGGTTCAACCCCCAGTACCACCAAAAAAAACCTAAAAAATACAAAATAAAAAAAAAAATGGACAGGATGTGGGACTCCACAGTTAAGCACTTGCAAAAAGATGTGTGAGGTCCTGGTTGAATTCCCCAGTACCAAAAAAAAAAAAAAAAGGTAACATACAGCTCAGCAGCCTGCACCTGTACCACTGTGCACTGTGGCGTCAGATCTCGGGAGCTAAGCTGGGTCAGGTCCGCTTAGTGCTTGGATGGGAGACCTCCTGGGAACACCAGGTGCTGGAGGCTTGGGAGAAGGATCCGGCAACCCACTCTCAAAAATCAATCCGCCATTGAAAACCCTATGAACAGCAGAGAAGCACTGACAATAGTGTTTCACCTGTTGTACATAGGGTCGCTATGAGTTGGATACCGACTCGACAGCACCTAACACCACCACCACCTCACCAGGTTGTTGGGAGGATTAGAGGTGAAATCTGTGACATCCTCTCCTAGGACCTAGGGCTCCAATCAGAATTCCCTCATTTCCTTTCCAAACAAGGCAGCTCCAGGGCCCCAAAGGGCAGAGCAAGTGCTTGGAGTTGGGAGCTGCGGGGTCACGGGAAGGGTTTGGGTAGCGGGTGGGGAAGGCTTCAGGCGGCCCTGTCTGAGGGGAGCAGAGGGAGTTGGAGGTGGCCACACCCACCATGGGTCTGTCGCTGGCAGAGGCGTGGCTTCTGGCCGGATGTGTGTGGTGGGGGGGTCCTGGCCAGGAGCAAGGAAGGCCAGGACTGAGCATCAGTGTGACCCCGCTTTGTGGAAACTTGCAGAACAAGAACGTGGTGGTGGCCGACTTCGGGCTGGCCCGGCTCATGGTGGACGAGAAGACCCAACCCGAAGACCTGCGGAGCCTGAAGAAGCCGGACCGCAAGAAGCGGTACACCGTGGTGGGCAACCCGTACTGGATGGCGCCCGAGATGATCAACGGTGAGCGGGTGGCCGGCCTGGCCCTGCACCCGCCCGGGGAGGCCCAGGGGTCCCGGCCGAGCCACAGCCACGTAGCGCCCTGGCCTCTCCTCGGCCCCTTGGGGTCCTCCATGGGTCCCAGGCTCACCTGTTGCTGCTGTGCGGCTATGCCACACACTTAGTGACTTAGGTAGCAAACTACATTACAATTCTGGAGGCGGGAAGGTTAGCCTTGGTCTCCCGGGGCTGCCATCATGGTGTCACCAGGTTTGTCCTTCTGCAGGAGAATCCTTTTCCTGCCCTTTTCCAGCTCCTAGGCCCTGCCTCAGTCCTCCGCTCTCGGCTGCTGCGCTCATCTTTTCTTTTTTTTTTTTTTTTGCGGTAGTCGGGGTTGGACCCAGGGCCTCGCGCCTGCATGCTCTGCAAGTGCTGGACCACTGAGCTGCACCCCCAGCCCATTTTTTTTTTTTTACTTTTTGAGACAGGGTCTCGCTAAATTACGCCGACTGCCTCTGGTCTCGAACTTGCAATCCTCCTGCCTCTGCCTCCTGAGCCACTGGGATGACAGGCATGCGCCACCGCACCTGGCTGCTGCACTCATCTTTAGGACTAGCAGTGCAGTATAGTGTCTTCCTTCCCTCGTATTTTATTTACTTATTTATTTATTTTGCGATACTGAGGGGTTGAACCCAGGGCCTTCCTTGCACATGCTTTGCAAGTGCTCTACCACTGAGCTGCACGCCTAGCCTTTTTTTTTTTTCCCCCAGTACTGGGGGTTGAACCCAGGGCCTCGCACTTTTATGCTTTGCAAGTGCTGGACCACTGAGCGGCACCCCCAGCCGTTGTGTTTTTTTGTTTGTTTTTTTTTCCCCTCACTTTTTGAGACAGGGTCTTGCTAAATTACACAGGCTAACTCTGGTCTGGAACTTGCGATCCTCCTGCTTCCACGTCCCAAACCACTGGGATTACAGGCGTGTGCCGCCATGCCCAGCTTACCTAGCCCTTTCTTTGTGTTTTATTTGGAGACAGGGTCTCTAAGTTGTGCAGGCTGCCTCTGGCCTCGAACTTGCCATCCTCCTGCCTCCACCTCCCAAGTCACTGGAATTATAAGTGTGAGCCACTGTGCCCAAAGGTTTTTTATTTGTTTATTATATTTTCTCTGGGCTGAAGATGGGACTCATGGCCTCGCATGCTAGGCAAGCGCTCCACCCCTGAGCGACACCCCTCGCCCTTAGTGCAGGATCTTCTTGTCACATCTCGTTCCCTGGCTCAAACCCCCGCTGCCTCCCTCTGATTTAGACCTTTATGATCACCCTGGTCCCATCTGGATAATCCAAGACCATCTCCATCTCAAAGCCTAATCCCAGGCACTGGGGCTGGAGCTCCACGGCAGAACCTTTGCCAAACACGCACATGACGCTGGGTTCCATTCCTAGCACCAAAAAAAAAAAAACCTAATCCCACCTGCGAAGTCCCCTGTGAGCTGGCATGCTGATAGGCCCCAGAGATTAGGACATGGACATCTTCAGGTGCCATAACTCAGCTCCCCCAGATCTCTCCCGCTCCTCATTTCTCAGTCCTCAGTGATCCTGTGCATGCTTAGGCTATAGGTTACAGGGTTCCTCCTCAAGCAGGTGGCACACAGACGTAGGCTCAGAGCAGGGATCCAGGGTCAGGCAGCGCCAGGACGGGCCCAGTGGACACAGTGTGGCCCCCAGATAACTTGCCCCATGAAGTAGTCTTAACCGTCCGGTCACCTGGGCTTGGTGGCACCCATCTGTAATCCCAGCACTTAGAGGCAAGGCAGGAGGATCGTTGTAAATTCAAGGCCAACCTCTTTCCCCGCTCCCTTGCTCCCTCCCTCTTTTCCTCCCTCTCTTCCTCCCTCTTTTCCCTCTCCTTTCTTTTCCTCTCCCTCCCTCCCTCCCTCCCTTCCCTTCCCTTTTTTGAGATAGGCTCTCACTTAGTAACCCAGGCTGGCCTGGAGATCACCTCTGTCCTCCTGCCTCAGCCTCCTGAGTGCTGTTGTTACAGGTATGCACCACCACACCAGACTGTCTTTCTCTCCTAAGTGCATTTGTGATGGCATTTAGGCCCCACCAGATACAGGCTTGCCTGCAGCCATAGCCTTGTGGCATCCAATCCCATCAGATCTCAGAAGCTAAGCAGGGTCGGACCTGGTTAGTGCTTGGATGGGAGACCACCTGGGAACACCAGGTGCTGTAGGCTTGGGAGAAGGACCTGGCAACCCACGCTCAAAAATCATTTCACCATTGAAAGCCCTATGAATAGCAGAGAAACAGTAACCATACTGTTTCACCTTTTGTACATAGGGTCACTATGAGTCGGATACCGACTCGATGGCACCTAACAACAATAACAAGATACAGTCTTGTCATATTCTCAGATTCTTAACTTCCTCCCATCTGTGAAGACATTTTTCTCTGCTTTGGCGGTGCTAGGGGTCAAACCCACGGCCTTGTATATGAAGCCCACACTCTACCCCTGGGCTACACCCCAGCCCAAGACCCTTTTCCCAACAAAATAACACAGTCGCCACGCCTTTGGCATGATTGTCTTTTGGGACCTGACAGAATCCATAACTTGCCTGCAGTCAGTGATCAAAAAGGACTTGGACCGTCCTGCCCAGGGCTCCTGGTGTGGAGACAGAGCCCAGGCCCCAGCGCCCATGGAGGTTGCTGACAGCCACCTCCTGGTCCCACCTGGCCATTGCCATCCCTGGCACCATTCCACCTGCTAACTCCGGTACTGGGGGTTGAACCCAGGGCCTCACACCTGCATGCTTTGCAAGTGCTGGACCAGTGAGCTGCGACCCCCGGCTCATTTTTTTACTTTTTTGAGACAGTCTTGCTAAGTTATGCAGACAGCCTCTGGTGTCAAACTTGCAATCCTCCTGCCTCCGCCTCCTGAGCCGATGGGATGACAGGCGTGCGCCACCACGCCCAGCTACCTGCTAACTCTTGTTCTTTTGGTCCAGGCCGCAGCTATGACGAGAAGGTGGACGTGTTTTCCTTTGGAATCGTCCTGTGCGAGGTAGGTCAGGGTGGGCAGCAGTGGCCTGAGTACGTGGCGGCTTCTCTCCACCTCCCGTCCTCCGGGGCTGCCAGCGGAAGGCCGCAGGGGCCTCAGGCTAAGGAAGGCTCCTGGGAACAGAGCTGCCCACAGCAAGGGGTCGGCCTGGCCCCAGGGGGGCCTGATTTCAGTCTCAGGCCAGTCCCCGTGGGTCCTGCCTTCAGAGCGCGTAGATGGCACCCAGGCTCCCAGGTTAACCTCTGGGCCTCGTGTCGGACAGATCATCGGGCGGGTGAACGCGGACCCCGACTACCTGCCCCGCACCATGGACTTCGGCCTCAACGTGCGGGGCTTCCTCGACCGCTACTGCCCCCCCAATTGCCCTCCGAGCTTCTTCCCCATTACCGTGCGCTGCTGCGACCTGGACCCGGAGAAGAGGTGAGTGGGGGAGGTGGGCTCTCCCTTGGGCAGAGTTGCGGGGAGTGGGGGCTGATTTCTGAGAGAGCCAGGCCTCGCTGTCACCCCAGGCCGTCCTTCCTAAAGCTGGAGCAGTGGCTGGAGACGCTGCGCATGCACTTGGCTGGCCAGCTGCCGCTGGGCCCGCACCTGGAGCAGCTGGACAGGAGTTTCTGGGAGACCTACCGGCGCGGAGAGAGCGGACTGCCTGCCCACCCCGAGGTCCCCGACTGAGCCCGGCCCACCCAGCTGCACCCCCGTCCTCGCCTCTGGAGATCCACCCTGGCCAGTTTGCTCTGCAGGAGGCAGCCAGGCGTGGGCCCGCCCCGAGAGCCAAGTTCTGACTTGCCTTCTCCCCGTGACCCCGCAAGGGCCGCACCCCCCGCCCCGCCCACCCCCTGCCCTCAGCTCCCTGGCCACCCCATCATGTCGCCCCGCCTTACCTCTGTCTCGGTGGGGCCGCCCCTCACTTCTTACATGAGCTGGAGGGTCCCACGAGCCGCGCCCATTCCACGCGCCACCCCGGCCATCGCGCACCCTACGCGCCCGCAGCTCCCCTGGGCGAGGCTGGGCTAGGAGGCAGCCTCCGAAGAAAGAATGCCCCGAGGGGGCCGGGCGCAAGGCAGGCGGGAAGCCACGATCCCAGGAGCCGCACGGGGGTTGTCTGGGACTCCTGTCCCTCCAGGGGCGCGTCTAGGTAGCTGCAGGTATTGAAAATGACCCAAATCCCAAAGCAGAGAGGGGTCTGATCGCCAGTGCCCGAGGGCCAGGCAGCGGCCCCTCCTCTTGCTTTGGATCTTTTTCGTTTCTTAATCAAAGCCACTTTAGTGAGAAATAGGTACCAGGCCTCAGGGTAAAGAGGGGTCCCTTGGGGGAGGAGGCAGCCCCTGGTTCCCCGGGCTGGGGCTGAAGGGGAGGAGCCGGCCCAGACGGAAGGGACTGGGCAGGGCAGAGCGGAGGAGGCCGGGGTCCACCAGCAGCCCAGCCCCCAGGTTCATCTCAGTGCCCCCCCCAACACCCGCGCAGGCTTCTCCCGTGGGGCTCCCTGCCCCTGTCCCCGTGCCCCTTGCCCCCTGTGTTCTTTCTGTGTAATCTATTTTTTAAGAAGAGTTTGTATTATTTTTTCACACGGCTGCCGCCGCAGCTGCCAGGGGCTTGGGGTTTTATTTTTCTGGCGGGTGGGGGCGGGCGGGCCATTCCGTCACTCTGCCTCAGTTGACCATCTAGGAAGTATTAAAACTGTGAAGCTTTCTCAGTGCACTTTCAACCTGGCAAACAATCCGACCCGGGCCCCGCGGGACTGTGACCGAGGGGCGCGGGACACACACTCACCTCCACCCAGGCACCGAGATGTCTACGGGACAAAACCCAGACTCAGAACAATAAAATCACTTCTGTGCTCCCCACCTGGGGCCTTCGTCACCACGTGTGTCCGGGGGGCCCCACGGGAGTGGTCAGGCTGCAAGAAGAATTCAAGGCCCGGTAGGGAGGCGTGGGCGGCGGGCAGAGGGTCTGGTCTGCAGGGGAGGAGAGTACCTGACTGCAGCCCAAGGACGTGGGGTGGACGTGGTTTTCCAACCAGGACAAGTGCTGACTTCTCAGAAGTTTGGCCCCGGGCTGGTTTGGACCCAGGCATGGCGCCCCACCTGTAATCCCAGCCCTCAGGAAGCTGAGGCAGGATGGTGAGTTCTAGGCCAGCCTGGGCTATGGATGGAAACCTTTTCTCAAAATAATAATAATTATAATAATAATAAAAGAAAACTGGGTTGCGGGTGGTATGCTCAAGAATGTATTTCATACTTCATGTTTTCTTCTATCTGAAACTAAAGACTTTGCTCAAGAAAACAAACCACACTAGGTACTTCAGATACAGGGCATTTAATACAGGGTATTGGATGCCCTATAGCTGAATGGGGCTGGGATTTAGCTCAGTTGGTAGAGCGCTGTGCTGCAGTCTCTGAGGTCCCGAGATCAATTCCCAACACTGCAAAAATGGGAGAAGGACCTGGCAATCCACTCCCAAGGCAATTCTGAAAAACAGCCATTGAAAACCCTATGAGGGTTGCTATGAGTTGGACTTGACTCAACGGCACCTAACAACAACAACAACATAGCTGAATGACAAAAAGTGGTTACTGGGGCTAGGGATGTAGCTCAGTGGGCCAAGCACTTGCCTATGCCTAGCATGTTCAAGGCCCTGGTTTTGATTTCCAGCACTGAAAAAAAAAAGGGGGGGGAGGGCATGGGGAGTGTTGTCCTAAGGTAGCCCAGTGATGAATGGTACCCTATAGGAAGCAGCCACCACCCCCAAACTTGTTAGGTGCCATCGAGTCGTTGTCCGACTCATAGCGACCCTACGTACAACAGGGGAAACAGTATTGTCAGTTCTTCTCTGCTGTTCATACGGTTTTTCAGTGGCTGATTGTTTGGGAGGGGGTTGCCTGGTCCTTGCCCAAGCCTACAGCACCCGGTGTTCCCAGGCGGTCTCCCATCCAAGGACTAACCAGGCCCGACCCTGCTTAGCTTCCAAGATCTGACGGGATTGGATGCCACAGTGCTACAGTTGCAGGTACTCCCAGGCTGGGGCAATTAAAGAAAGAGGTGCTCACTCTTGCTACCTAATGTCACCTGACAAATCACCGCAAGTCTTGGTGGCTTAAAATAATAATGATCACTGTTGCTCAGTTTCTACTTGCCGAGAACCTGGGAGTGCCGGGTGCGGTGGCACACGCCTGTAATCCCAGCGGCTGGGGAGGCAGAGGCAAGAGGATCGCAAGTTCGAGACCAGAGGCAGTCTGCGTAACTTAGTGAGACCCTGTCTCAAAAAGAAAAAAAAAATGGGCTGGGGGTGCAGCACAGTGGTCCAGCACTTGCAGAGCACGCAGGTGTGGGGTCCTGGGTTCAACCCCCAGTACCGCGAAAAGAAAAAAAAGAAAAAGAGAACCTGGGAGCGTGGCAGGAGGTGCAGCTCCGTGGCAGAGCCTAGCGTGCGTGAGGCCCTGGGTTTGTATCCCTAGTGCCCTTTCCCAAAGCTGGAAGCAGCTTAGGTTTGGAGTCTCTCCTGAGGTTGCACTCAGATCTTGCCTGGGGTTGGAGGGTCCCTTCCAAGGGCCCCTGCGTGTGGCTCTCCCACGTGGAAGGGAAATCATGGTGTTTTTGTTTGTGTTTTGCTCTACTGGGGGCCTCATGCATGTTTTACAACTGCTCTACCACCGAACTGCGCCCCTAACCCATTTTTTACTTCTTGTTTTTAGGTGGTTGTTGTTGTTGTTGTTGTTGTTAGGTGCCGTCAAGTCCGTATCCGACTCATAGCGACCCTCATAGGGTTTTCAATGGCTGACTGTTTCAGGATTGCCTTGGGAGTGGATTGCCAGGCCCTTCTCCCATTTTTGAGGTGCTGGGAATTGAACTCGGGGTCTCAGAGACTGCATGGCAGTGCTCTACCCACTGAGCTAAATCCCAGCCCTGTTTTTAGATAGGGTCTCGCTAAGTTACGCAGGCTGCCTCTGGCCTCGAACTCGCCATCCTCCTGCCTCCGCCTCCTGGAGTCCCTGGGATGACAGACGTGCAGCCCTGCGCCCTCCTCCGTGGCAGTGAAGCTCATGCTGGCTCTCGGCAAGAGGCCTCAGCTCATCTCCTGAGCCTTCCCACGGGTCCCCTGGGTGTCTTGTAGCACATGCTCTAGGACCAGCATTCCAGGAGAGCCAAACGGAAGTCTTTCTTGCTTTTTGTGCCCAAGCTGTGAGTCATACCCAATTCGATGGCGCCTAACAATAACAACACGTGTACACCGTAGGCTTGGTCGCATTCAACCCTGTCTCAAGTTGCTGGTGCACAGTAGGCACTTTATAATGCTAGCATGAGCTGTATACGGTGGGGAACCCCTGGCACCACTTGTTGAAAAGACTATTCTCATTAAATGGCCCAGGCACCTTTGTCAACAATCAGTTGTAGGCCAGCCTGAGCTACACTGCAAGATCTTGTCTTAAAAAACAACAATAACAACAAAAAAAACCCAAACAGGCATGATGGCACCCACCTGTGATCCTAGCACTTGGGAGGCTGAGGCAGGAGGATCGTAAATTCAAGGACAGCCTGGGTCACATAGTAAGACTTGTCTCAAAAAAAAAAAAAAAATTCAGTTGATGACTGTGGACGTGGTTGACTGCTTGCCTAGTATGATAAATTGGTCACTTACCTCAAGCATAAAACAAAGGCAAAGAATAATTGACTTTGCAAAATATTCCCTATACAATTGTTGGTATGAAAAATATAATGTAAACGTGTTGGAGTGACACACACCTGTTATCCCAGCATTTAATAAGCTGTAATAGGAGGATTGCCAGTTCCAGGCTAGCCTGGGCTACATAGTGAGAGCCTGTCTCAAAAAACAACAAAAAAGAAAAAGACAGAAAGAGATAGTATATAATGGCTGAGAAGAACTTGCCCTAACGCTCAGCATTGTGGCACAGGCCTGTGATCCCAGCCACTTGGGAAACTGAGGTGGGAGGATCGAAAGTTTGAGGTTAAAGGCAGCCTGCGTAACTTAAGTGAGACCCTGTCTCAAAATAAAAAATAAAAAATGGGCTGGGAGTGCAGCCCAATGGTAGAGCATTTGCAAAGTACGTGCAAGGCCCTGGGTTCAACCCCCAAGTACTACCAAAAAAAAACCCCAAAATCTTGCTGTAAAATATGAAACAAAATTCATCTGCTTCATTGTTTATATTGGTTTTCTTTTAGACAAAATTGTATTGTTTTTGTTTTGAACAAAGTTCATCTACTATGTTATTGTTTTCACTGGTCTCTGGTAATCAGAACTGAGAATTTCTCATAGATAAAAGGGGCTGGGGTTTAACTCAGTGGATAGAGTGCTGCTCTGTACTCTCTGAGGACCCAGGTTCTTTCCCCAGGACTGCAAAAAAAGGAAAAGGACGTGGCAATCCACTCTCAAAGCAATCCTGAAACCATCAGCCATTGAAAACCCTCTAAGGGGAGCTGGGTGCGGTGGCCCACGCTTGTAATCCCAGCAATTCAGGAGGTGGAGGCAGGAGGAGCGCAAGTTCAAGACCAGAGGCAGTCGGCGTAATTTAACGAGACACTGTCTCAAAAAAGTTTAAAAAAAAAAAAAAAAAAAGGGCTAGGGGTGCAGCTCAGTGGTCCAGCATTTGCAAGGCATGCAAGCACGAGGCCCTGGGTTCAACCCTCAGTACCATAAAAAAAAGAAAAAAGAAAAGAAAAGATAAGAAAAGAAAAATAAGAAAACCCTATAAGGGTCGCTATGAGTTGGACCTGACTTGACGGCACCTAACAACAACGACGATAAAAACCATTGCCGCGCAGTAGTGGTTAGCGAAAGTCGATGTTCCCCCAGCGGTGGCACCCCATGACTGAAATCATTAAGTACCTGAGAGCTAGGCTGGAGCTGATTTATGAGTGAATGAATGTACATGTTCTCTCTCTCTTTTTTTTCCCTGGTGCCGGGGATTGAACCCAAGGTCTCATGCATGCCAGGCGTGTACTCCACCACCCAGCCAGTCTCCAGCCCAAGCGTCTCCCTCTAAAAGTCTGCTCTGAGATCTTCATCACCTCCAAATCATCTAACATCGCATGCATTAGCAATGACAAAAGTGTGATGTGGATGTGTGGCGATTTTACAAGCCAGGCAAATATAAAACACCGAAAGACGTTAACAATTGATCCTCTGTGCGGGTCAAGAGAATAGCAAAATTGAGGTCATACTTTCCAGTTACGACAATCAGCCTGCACTACAGCGTGCGACAGCCTACAGACCCTTGGAAATATAAACGTGAAAAGGGTAAGACCTTTTCCAAATTAGAAAACGTTGGCAAATCAACGTGGTACTTTGCAGTACAATAAAACTATGTTTTCATTGGAGTCATATATTGCATTAATGACCATTTCCAGGACAAAAGTAGTGTGTAAAACACTAAATCAAATTACTAAGGCTTTTCATGAGAGTTTATAGCGGGGCCTGTTGTTTCGTACAAATTAATACATCTTTTAAAATTACATAATTTCCTTCTTTTAGAGTTCCTTCTTCCAAGCTGCTGACTTAACACAGCGATCATTGGCTATAAAATGTGCAGTTTCTTTGTGGAGTGATTCCAAAAATGTTCGTGAATAGATTTATTTTATTTTATTTTATTTTTCGAGACGGGGTTTCACTGCGTAGCCCAGGCTGCTCTGGGACTCACTGTGTAGCTCAGGCTGGCCCCAGACTTGCGTTGATCCTCCTGCCTGAGCCTCCCAAGTGCTAGGATCACAGGCGGACACCACCATGCTAGGCTCCTCCCTTACCTTGAGATGAAATCTTGGGAGGTCAGACAGGGTTTCAAGAGGCCCAGGATGGCCTGGAACTCGCCATCCTCCTGCCCCATTCCTGAGTCACTGGGATTACAGGTGTTCACCGCAGCACCTAGCTTGAAATTGAACTGAAATTTAGCTGAATGTTGTGTATTTTGTCTGGCAACTCTTTCTGAAGAATATTCTTATTTTTTGCTTTCTTGGGACTAAACTCAGGGCCTGAAGATGCCAGGCAACCACTCTACCACTGAGCTAAATCCCCAACCCTCTATGTGAAGAATATTCCAATAGAGCCGGGCGCAGTGGCGCACGACTGTAATCTCAGCGGCTCGGGAGGCGGAGGCAGGAGGATCACAAGTTCAAGACCAGAGGCAGCCTGCATAATTTAGCGAGACCCTGTCTCAAAAAGTAAAAAAGTGCAGCTCAGTGGTCCAGCACTTGCAGAGCATGCAAGCGCAAGGCCCTGGGTTCAACCCTCAGTACCGCAAAAAAATAAGTAAAGAAAGACTATTCCAATACATGTCTACCAATGCTCATGTGGAAGACATTTTCCAAGATCTATAACCCAGGAGTGGAATTGCAGGTCCTGGGAAGAAGCATGCTCCATTTGATCACTAACATTCCTAACTGATTCCCAAAGCATTGTGTGGCTTGTCCAGTATCATCTGCAATACATAACCTTTTTTTTTTTTTTTTTTTTTGCAGTACTGGAGGTTGAACCCACAGTCTCACGCATGTTTTCTAAGTGCTCTACCACTGAGTTGCACCCTCAGTCCATTTTATACACTTCATTTTGAGACAAGGTATTCCTAATTTACCGAGGGTGCCTCTAGCCTCAGATTTGGGATCCTCCTGCCTCAGCGTCCTGAGTCACTGGGATTACAGGTGGGCGCCACCATGCCCTGCATATTTGTTTTTTTGTTTTGTTTTGTTTTGTTTTTTGTGTGTTTGTTTTAATACTGGATGTTGAACCCAGGTCCTCACACATTCTAGGCAAGTGTCCTCCCACTGAGCTGCACCCCTGATCCCTTTTTAATTTTTTTTATTTTGATACAGTGTATTAGTCAGCTATCATCACTGTAGCAGAAAACCCAATTAAAACAAACATAGCGGGAGACATTCATTGGAAGCTCACAGTTAGTAGATCCATCCATAACAGCAGTGGGACAGGCATGGCAGTGGCAGGAGGCAGGACCCTCATCAGGCGGCATCTTTGTAAGCAGGAAGCAGAGAAGGAGCTGAGCCACAGGTCCAGGATACAAACCTCCAAGAGTCCACTCCCAGTTACTCATTGCTGCCGAGATAGACCTGCCCCCCCCCCAAATTCCAAAACCTCCCAGCACAGCGCCACCTGTTGGGCACCAAACTATGTGACTTTTAGGGGATATTTTAGACCCAAACCATAACACACAGGGTCTCACTAAGTCAGGCTGCCTCTGGCCTCAAACTCCTGATGCTCTTTAGGCCAGATAGAAAGGCAGGGAAATTTAGGGGGACATGGAAAGGAAATGAGCTTTCACCCTGGGATCTGGCTTAAATCCTACCAGCTGAAAATCAAGGACTTTGACACAGCTACCAAGAAACAGCTGTGAGGCCTATCTGCATAGAAACATCAAGGTTAGGTTGTTAGGTGACATCGAGTCGGTATCCGACTCATAGCGACCCTCATAGGGTTTTCAATGGCTGACTGTTTCGGGATTGCCTTGGGAGTGGATTGCCAGGCCCTTCTCCCATTTTTGTGGTGCTGGGAATTGAACTCGGGGCCTCAGAGACTGCAGCGCAGTGCTCTACCCACTGAGCTAAATCCCAGCCCAGAAACATCAAGAGATACTTCAAATTCAAATGTTAAAATAGCTATGCTAAGGGTAAGCATGCACATGATGTATCTGGGTGTGGTGAAGCATGCCTGTAATCCCAGTGACTTGAGAGGCGGAGGCAGGAGGATTATGACTTTGAGGCCAGAGACAACCTGCACAATTTAGCAAGATCCTATCTCAAAACAGAAAAGAACGCCCCCTGGGTGGTACATGCCTGTAATCCCAGAGGTTTGGGAGGCAGAGGCAGGAGGATCACAAATTCGAGACCAGAAGCAGTCTGCATAATTTAGCAAGAACCTGTCTCTCAAAAAAAAAGTTAAAAGATGGGCTGAGGGTACAGCTCAGTGGTCTAGCACTTACAAAGCATGCAAGTGCAAGGCCCTGGGTTCAACCCCCAGTACAGCAAAAAAAGGAAAAAGAAAAAAAAAAAACAGAAAAGAATAAATTAAAAATAGACTTGGCACAGAGCCCAGTGGCAGAGCACTTGCATAGTATGTGCAAGGCCATGGGTTCAACCCCCAAGTACTGTTAAATTAAAAAAAAAAAAATCTGACCTTTGAATTTAAACTTATTTTCCCCTCTGCAATTCTATGCTTCATTGAAAACCCCCCAAACAGGATTATGGCCCTGTTTGCAGTCTGAATATGCCCAGACCACTCCCTTGTGATTTTTCTTATCTGTAAACTTACGTAATGCACCTCCTGGGCCACATTATAATTTCACGTTACTAAAGGGAAGTTTCTCAAATAGAAGGTACACTAAAACGTCTCTACTTAACCTTATTTATTTATTTATTTATTTATTGCGGTACTAGGGGTTGAACCCAGAGTCTCACGCTTGCATGCTCTGCAAGTGCTGGACCACTGAGCTGCACCCCCAGCCCATTTTTTTTTACTTTTTGAGACAGGGTCTCACTAATTTATGCAGACTGCCTCTGATCTCGAATTTGCGATCCTCCTGCCTCTGCCTCCCAAACCACTGGGATTACAGGCGTGCGCCACAGCGTCTAGCTAACATGGGCTTTTTCTGTACAATGTTTGAGGATTGCATCACACCAGGCACCCACAGCTGGCCACCCAGAACTGATGTCATGTAGGGCATGCCCTACATGCCCTAAAAAAAAAAACAACTGGAAGGATCACGCACCCACACGCTCTGCTGCCAAGATAGATAAATTTGTTGTTGCTGTTGTTGTTGTTGTTAGTTGCCGTCGAGTCAGGTTCGACTCATCCAAAAGCTGCGCTCCAGGCTGGCTGATCCATTCAGGAAGTAGCTGTGATACCAGAGGATTCTCAACCAACCTGAATCCTTCCACTCTGACCTCCATCCAGGACCTAGGAAAGCCAGGCAAGGGCAGGGCAGGAGGGCAGGTTGTTCAGCCCTGGGATGAGTGTGTGACCTGATCTCCTTCATCCCCTCTAGGGAAGTATGGAAGTCAGGAGCCACACATGGCTACTGACATTTAAGTGAAAATTAATCAGAATTTAAAATCAACTCTATGGGCGCATTAGCTACGGTTCAAGTGCTCGGTGGCTGTTGTTGCTGGTTGTCATCTCGTCAAGTCTAACTCACAGTTACCCGATGTACAACAGAAAGAAACACTTCCTGACACTGCCATTCCCGGCACTATGTCAGTGCTTCTCTGCTGTTCACAGAGTTTGTTTCGGGAGTGTGCTACCAGGTCCTTCTCCCATTTTTGCAGTGCTGGAGGTCGAACCCAGGGTCTCAGAAAGTGCAGAGGAGGACTCTACCAACTGAGCTAACCCCCACCAAAGTGCTAGATAGCTCAGTGAATCTCTCTCATTTATTATTTTGCATAAAAAATAACCTGGATGTTTTCTCATTGCAAAATCTTTTTTGACAGGGGGTCTCACTACGTAGCCCAAGCTGGCCTTGAACTCATGATCTTTCTACTTGAGCCTCCCCAGTGCTGGAGCAAAATTCTGCAAACGGGAGGCTAGACATGCAGCTCCCTGGTAGAACACTTGAGTGCACAAGAGCCTGGGTTCATTGCCAATTCCAAAACAAATTATTAAAATGGTCAGTGGTCAGGCACCATGGCGCACATATGGAATCCCAGCAACGTGGAACGTGGAGCCAGGAGGATCAAAGTTTGAAGCCAGAGGCAATTTAGTGAGTCTCTGTCTCAAAATAAAATAGGGGCTGGGGGCGAGGCTCAGTGGTAGAGCACTTGTCTAGCATGCCCAGGGCCTGGGTTCAACCCCTAGTACTGCAAATAACAATAATGGTTGATGAAACAATTTATTTCAAGCTGCATGTGCTGCCTATGATCCCAGCACTTGGGATGCTGAAGCAGGAGGATCATGAGTTCAAGGCCAGGCTAGGCTCCTATGGTATGTAGTAAGACCCCGTCTCAAACAAACAAACATGAAAGAAGAGAAAAGAATGTATAAACAGACACAAATCTCCATAAAAGAAGAGCCCAAGGGCTGAAGGTATCCCAAACAAAACAGAAGAGTTCCAGAACTTTCTGATTTATTCATTTCTTTTTTTCTTTTTCTGAGACAAGGTCTTGCTGTGTAGCGCAGGCTGGCCTGCAACTTGCTATGTGGACCAAGCTGCCTTCGCACTCAGGTTCCTCCTGCCTCAGCCTCCCAAATGCTGGGACGGCAGCCAGGCGCCACCACCCTGGGCTCCTCCCTCACCTTGAGAGGAGATCTCAAGGCATTGAGACAGGGTCTCTGGAGGCCCAGGCTGGCCTGGAACTCAGGATCCTCCTGCCTCAGCCTCCTGAGTGCTGGGATCACAGGCGGCATCATGGTGCCTGGCCAATTTCCAGTTTTCTCACGTCCATAGTCACTTATTTGGAAAGTGTTTGATCCGGAATATCACCCATGCTTGTGACAGAAGCTTTGCTTATATGATTGTTTCAAACAGGTCGAACCCTGGTCCTCAGAGAGTGCAGAACAGCGCTCTACCCCCTGAGCTAAACCCCAGCCCATGCAGTTCTGAGGTTCTTTTAAATTGTGCCCTAACACACATGAGGGTTTGTCCACCCTGACGCGCACCCGACGGTAGAAGTATCCAGTATCTCAGTCTCAATAGCAATAGCCTTGGATTTGTATAGATTTGCAGAAAAAGTGTGTATTTTCCCCATTAGTTGAATATAAGCTATCAGTCTTAGTCTGAACATAACTCATATTTTGGATTATTTTAGGTAGCAAATGCAGAGTATTATACCAACAGACTGGGCGCAGTGGCGCACGCCTATAATCCCAACGACTCAGGAGGCCAAGGCAGGAGAATCACAAGTTCGAGACCAGAGGCAGTCTGCATAATTTACTGAAACTCTGTCTCAAAAAAAAGTAAGAAAATGGGCTGGAGGTGCAGCTCAGTGGTCCAGCACTTGCAGAGCATGCAAGCATGAGGCTCTGGGTTCAACCCCCAGTACCACACACACACACAAAAAGCGTATTATACCAACAAAACACCAACATTTCAGAATTTTTAAAACAAGCTGGGGATGGTGGCGTGTGCCTAGAATCCCCCAGCACTTGGAGGTGGGGGCCTGAGGCAGGAGAAGCAGGAGTTCAAGGCCAGCCTGGCATACACAGCAAGGCTGTCTTCCTCTCCCACCCTCCCCCAAAACACCACCACCACCTAAACAAAAACAACATGCGTCCTCAAAACTAACACCATAGTGGCTATGACCCCCATTTTACAGACAAAGGACTCAGAGATGAAGCAATGTGCTTGAGGTCACCCAGCCAATACAGTCAGGTGTTGCTTAATGACTGGGAGACAGTCTGGATGATTTTGAGAAATGCATTGTTAGTTAATTTCGTCACTGTGCAACCAGCGTAGAGTGCGCTTACACAAACCTAGATGGTGTGGGTCAATCACTCAACCCGGCCTCCATACCACCAGGAGGCTTGGTAAACACATGATGTGGGGGATGGGTGTAGACGGAACACCACATGCCGGATTTTCCTTGCTGTTCTGTTTTGTTCTTGGCAGCCCTGGGGATTTGAACCCTTTATATAGATGAGAAAACTGAGATGTGAAGGAAGTAACTTGTTTGAGGTCACCTTGGCAACAAGAGCTGGACCTCGGATTGAGAGAGCTGAGGTTTTCTGTATTTAAAGCTCACCATCCTCCTGCCTCAGTCTCCCCAAGTGGTGAGATTACAAGCCTGTGCCACCAGGCCCAGCTAAGAGAGCTCACATTTAATCTGGGTGTAGCTCACAGCAAAGCCCTTTATTGCTTGGGAATAAAAAAAAGCAAAAAAACAACACAGGAGTTAATAGATGGCCTGTCAATCCCAGCAAGGGCAATTGAGCAGCAAAAGATCTTAACCTATAAAAGTACTGGGTACGACCACTG
This sequence comes from Pedetes capensis, assembly GCA_007922755.1. Taxonomy (NCBI): domain Eukaryota; kingdom Metazoa; phylum Chordata; class Mammalia; order Rodentia; family Pedetidae; genus Pedetes; species Pedetes capensis. The sequence goes on along the minus strand of VMDO01002390.1, from coordinate 97,189 downwards.
GCAAGGTAAGGCCCCTAGGTGTACATTGAAATAAAATTCTATGAGGTTCGCTTGTTTGATTCATTGGTGGTTTTTTTTTGTTGTTTTTTGTTTTTTGTTGTTTTTGATTTTTGGAAATACTATGGACTTGAACCCAGGACCCTGAACACTCACACATGCTAGGCAAGTGCTCTACCATTGAGCTCCCTCCCCCTTTATCCTTTTTTGAGACAGGGTCTTCCTAAATTGCACAGGCTGCCTCCGGCCTTAAACCTGCCATCCTCTTGCCTCAGTCTCCCTAGTGGCTGGGATTACAGGTAGGGGCCACTGCATTGAGCTAGTTGTTGTTAGGTGCTGTAGAGTTGCTGTCCGACTCATGTGGTTGTTGTTGTTAGGTGCCGTCGAGTCAGTATCCTACTCATAGCGACCCTCAGAGGGTTTTCAATGGCTGTTTCCGGATTGCCTTGGGAGTGGATTGCCAGGCCCTTCTCCCATTTTTGCGGTGCTGGGAATTGAACTCCCATCCTCAGACACTGCAGCGCAGCGCTCTACCAACTGAGCTAAATCCCAGCCCAGCCGACTCATAGCGGCCCTATATACAACAGATGAAATATTACTGTCGTGCTTCTCTGCCATTCATAGGGTTGTCAATGGCTGATTGTTTTTTTGGGAGTGGGTTGCTGGTCCTTCTCCTAAACTTACAGCACCTGGTGTTCCCAGGTCTCCCATCCAAGGACTAAACAGGTCCCACCCTGCTTAACTTCTGAGATCTGATGGAACAGGAGGCCACATTGCTATGGCTGCAGGCAATTGTTGTGACAATCCTTTGAGTTGGGTCTGACTCACAGCGACCCTCAGACCTTCATAGGGTTTTCAATGGCTGAATGTTTTGGGATTGCCAGGACCATCTCCTCTTTTTGCGGTGCTGGGGATCGAACCCTGGTCCTCAGAGAGTGCAGAACAGCGCTCTACCCCCTGAGCTAAACCCCAGCCCATGCAGTTCTGAGGTTCTTTTAAATTGTGCCCTAACACACATGAGGGTTTGTCCACCCTGGCGCGCACCCGACGGTAGAAGTATCCAGTATCTCAGTCTCAATAGCAAACCTGAGGAATCCCCGGCATCGCTAATGGCTCAGTGCGTACCCATTTTTTGCTATCACAAGATGCAATGCGGATTCGGATGGAATTCTCTCCAGCGCGGTTGTTGTTGTTAAGTGCCGTGGAGTCAGTATCTGACTCATAGAGACCCTGCGTACAATAGGTGAAACACTATTGTCAGTGCTTCTCTGGTGTTCATAGGGTTTTCAACGGTGGATTGATTTTTGGGAGTGGGTTGCCGGTCCGTCTCCCAAGCCTACAGCACTTGGTGTTCCCAGGCGGTCTCCTATCCAGGTACTAACCAGGCCCGACCCTGCTTAGCTTCCGAGATCTGAAGGGATCGGATGCCACAGGGCTACGGCTGTAGGCTTCCAGCGCGGGGACCCCTGCAAGATCGAGAGGCACCCACTCTCTTGGAAGTTCAAGGGCAACCTATACTTTCTCAATTCCTCCTCTGCGAGATCCAGGCAGCAAGCAGATCCTTGGCGGTAGGGTTTGTGTCTGCACTCCCCGCATACTATTCCAGGTTTTTTTGGACCTTGGGCATCCACAGCCTGTGCCCAGCTCCCGTGGTGGCGGTGGTGATGGTGGGGTCCCCGCCTTGAGGAGGTGGCCTTTACTAGTCTGATCGCGTTACCCGGCGATCATTTGGCCGGAAGAGGTGTTCCCGATTGGGTCCGAGGGGAACAGGCCTCCGGGGCACCAGCCAGGTCTGGGGTCCCAAAGCCAGGCGACCTCAGAAAGAGCCAGGGGGCGGGCTGGTGGGCGGAGGCCGGCGCTCCCGGACAGGGCGGGGCCGGGACCCGAGGTAGCCGCGCCCGCCGCCACCCGGCCAGCACACAATGGGCGTCTGCCGCAGGGCCGGTGCGCGCGCCCGATCGCGCAGGCGCAGCACGCGGGCCGCAGGCGCGCGCCGGGGGCAGCAGCGGCCGGTCGGCCCAGGCCGGGCGCGGCGCGGCGTCCGTGCGTGCGTGCGTGCGTGCGTGCGCGCGCAGGGCGCATGCGTGCGAGCGTGCGTGCGTGCGTGCGATTTGCGATCAGGCGGCGCGGCGGGCAGCCCCGGCGGCCGGGCGGGGGGGAGTTATATTGCGGGGTCCTTCCTCGCTCAGCCTGGTTCCTCTCGGAGCGGAGACGGCAAATGGCGGACTTCGACACCTACGACGACCGGGCCTACAGCAGCTTCGGCGGCGGCAGAGGGTGAGGCGGGCGCGCGCGGGCCCCCGGCCGGGCGGCGGTGGAGGCGGCGGCGGCGGCGGCGGCGGTGGCGGGGGGGAACCTGGGGCCGGCGGCCCTTGACTGCGCTTCCCACCGAGGAGGGCGGCGGGGAGGCAGCGGCCCCGGCTGGGCCCGCCGAGGCCTGGCAGAGGCGCCGGGGAGGCCCAGGCCTGGAAATGGCGCGCTCCGGGCGCGGGCGGCGGCGGTTAGGCCCCCGGGGTCCCGCTCGCGAGGCGGAGCCCGGCCTTCCGTTTCCCGCCGCCAACCCGCAGCGCGCCCTCTTGCCCTGGATCGCGGCGCCCCACGTCCGCTCCCGGCCCCATCGGCCTGCGGCGGGGCCCGGCTCCCGCCGTCCGCTGAGCTCCTCGCCGTGAGCCCGGCAGATCGGCTGCGGTCGGAGGCCGCGCGAGGCGCCCTTCCCTTCCCTTCCCCTGGGTGTGCGCGATTCTTCTCTCCCTGCAGCCGGAGCTCGAGATCGGGGTCCCGTTCGCGGAGGGAAGCAGGGGATCGGGGTGGGGGGGAAACCCAGGAAAACAAACGACATCACAGCGGGTGCGTGTGTGTATGCAGCTCTGTCTTGGGTCACAGTGCCTCATTGACAAGCGCTACGTGCACCGCGGCGGACAATCTCACGTCGCTCTCGTTTCTCCTCCCGACCTGGAGAAGGAATCGCCTTTAACCTCGTTGTGATTCCTGGTCAAATACAGACTCTAACGGAAGCACCTTCTCCGAAAGAAAAAAAAATTCTTTTAAGTGGTGGATAGAAAGCGCGTGGTTTAATTCCAGGAACTAGCACTGGATTTAAAATAAACAACAACAAAAAATGCCAAATTACCGCCTACCGAATTTAGAAGGCAGGCTGTACGCGTCTTGCTGATTGTCAAGGACACACTTGGCCTTTGTGTCCTTATACAGGAAAGATTGCTTTGACAGGATAACACCACAATAGTGCCTACTGAGGTGTCCGTTCCCCCAGGTTGCGGTCCAAAAAGTATCTTTGTTTGGTGGAGAGGGATCGCTTTTACTGCCTCGGTTTGGGGATGGCTCAAACAAAGAGTTGTTTTGGTCCCAGAGTGTGCCCGGTCACACTAAGGACGCTAAAACGTGGAAGCTGGGGTAAAGGTGGAGCCACATGTATTCCTAAGACTTTTATTTGCTTATAAAAAAATATATAGATGTTGGGTGACTTGTAAAATGCATGCCTCTGGGGGAGGTTTCTAGATGTCAAATTTGTATTCGTCTTCTTGAGACATAGTAACTAGGGTTTTTTTTGCTAGTTTCAAAAACCATTCAGCAGTACTCAAGAGAAGTCGAGGGGTTTCAATTTAAGGTAGATCCAAGGGGGTTTTTTTAACTGCTTTGGGACCACAGTAGGTGGTCATAGTATACTGAGCCTTGGATTTTTTTTATTTTGAAATACTGCCTTTAGGCAGGCCTGATGGCGAACGCCTGTAATATCAGCGTTTGGGAGGTTGGGGCAGGAGGATCTGGAGCTCCAGGCCAGGCTGGGCTTCATAGTGAGACCTTGTCTCCAAATAAACAAACAGCCAGGCGTGGTGATGGGCACTTGTAATCCTAGCATTTTGGAGGTGGAGGCAGGAGGATTTCAAGTTGGAGACCAGCTTGGGGCTATATTGTCAGGCCCTGTCTCAAAAAACAAATAGTCTTTGGACAGATGTTTCAGCTTTTCTAGTGATGGCCAGGTATTGAAGTAAGACTTGTAATGCAAGTGAACTTTCGACCATTGAAGCCGGGTGCCGTGGTGCACCCCTGTCACCCCAGTGACTTGGGAGGCTAAGGCAGAAGAGGGCTGGGATTGAGCTCAGTTGGTAGAGCGCTGCGCTGCAGTCTCTGAGGTCCCAAGTTCAATTCCCAGCACCACAAAAATGGGAGAAGGGCCTGGCAATCAACTCCCAAGGCAATCCCGAAACAGTCAGCCATTGAAAACCCTATGAGGGTCGCTGTGAGTCGATACCGACTGGACGCCACCTAACAAGGCAGAAGAGAGAGTTTGAGCCCAGAGGCAGCTTGCACAGTTTAGCAAGACCTTGTCTCAAAATAGAGAGTAAGAAAGGGGATAGACGTGCTGCTCAGTGTTAGAGCACTTGCCTTGCATGCCTGAGGCCCTAGGCTCAAACCCCGCCTCACCCACCCAGCACTGCAAAACAAAAACTTTTATCTTGAGATGTGATCTATTTCACATTATCATCAGGTCAGTGAACATGTTAGCCATTTGCCTAAATGTACTCCCAAAGCTGATACTTGAAGCCGGATTACACTCTGCCTCTTTCTGGGGAGGAGCACTGAGAGGTTGAGCCCAGGGCCTCAGGCATGCTTTGCAGGTGCTCTACCATTGGGCTGCACCCCTACCCCCCCCCCAGATCATTTAGTTTTTATCTTGAGAGACAGGATATTGCTAAGCTGTGAAGGCTAACTCTGGCCTCAAACTTGTGATCCTCCTGCTTCGGCCTCCTGAGTCGCTGGGATTACAGGTGTGCGCCACTGCGCCTGGCGTTGTACCTGGCAGCTTTCAGGCTACTTAATAGAAAATTCCTTTACTCTTTTGTGTGTGGGGGGCAGGTGCTGGGGGTCTGAACCCAGGGCATCACACATACTTTGCCAGTGCTGTACCATGGAGCTGTACCCAAAAGCCCCCTTTTTAAATTTTTTTATCTTGACCCAGCATCTCACTAAGTTACACTGGGATTACAGGCATCTGACACCAGGCTCCGCAGCCCCTTTACTCTTAAGTACCATCGGCATCCAACCTTAGAATTTTCCAGTTGGCTTCATCTTCTCACGAAAGTACGTAGGAGGTATCGCTCTGTTTCCTCAGAGTTTTTAAAACCTGTCCCCGGGTTTGTATCTTGAGTTCTCCCTATGTGGGGCTTCGCTGAGGAACCGAGCAAGGGTTTTCAGGTCTTGGGGTCTCTGAGCAGAAACCCTTGAGCGATCATTTCAGTTGTCACATTGATATTCATACCAAACATGTCAGTGCTGCCCAGTGCACAGGCACAGTGGACGAAGACGGCCCCATCTCGCCTCGCGTCTTGTTTGGTGTTTGTGGACCTCTCTAGTGGTCCGGAGTGCCTTAGCCAGGCCAGGACACTTCAGCTCGGGATCACTTGGCTCCCAGGCAGAGGGGGAAGAGCAGGCTTGAAGTGAATAGTTACAGCCCACCAATGCCTGGTTTAAGAGACACGCGTTCCCCTAGACTTACTTTATAGTGGCGTTAGACGGCTAGCGCAGTCATCAGGCAGGGATGGGGAGCAGCAGCCCTGTCCCGCAGCCCTGTGCAGGCATGTCCCCAGGAACCCCGGAGGAGCACGGGCTGCATTGTTCAACGAGGAAATCCAAACAGTCCCCAGTCGTCAAGAGGCGATTGTTCTAGATCTTGAATGGACTTTGTTTTGCCGTTTGGTAAATTATCTTTTTTTTGTTGGTTTGCTCAAGACAGGGTCTCACTGCATAGCCTTGGCTGCCCCGGAACAAGCTATGTAGCCCAGGCCAGCCTCGAACTTGCGGCAGTCCTCCTGCCTCAGCCTCCCCAGTGTTGGAATTGCAGGAATTTGCCATCATGCCCAGCGCTAAATTCTTTCTGAGGTTCCGGTTTTTCATTTGTCCTTGGCAGTAAAATACTGAATAATACTGATTTTACATTTCCGGGGCAACAGAGCCTTTTGAGGGCTGGCACCACAGGCCATCAAGCCAGAGATTTAGGTTGGAACTTCAGAACCAGCAAGAGCTGAGATTGCTGACAAGTGCCTGCTGAAAAGTGCCAAAGTTACAAATGTAGGTATTGAAACTTGGCACGATGGTGCGCACCTATAGTCCCTGCTACTCCACCAGGCCCAGGAGCTGGAAAGCAGCCTGGGCTACATAGCGCGACTTTTATCTTTAAAAAACAAATTTAAAAAATTCTTTGTCAGGTTCTAGTTAGGGATCTTAGAATGCTAACCTTTCAGGCTTGTTGGACTTAAGCTTGACCCTCCCATCTAAATTTCTGAGCATAATTTCTTCCCATTTTCTTTTTTTATCCAATACCAGAAGGTTGTACTCAGGACCTCACCCATGCTAGGCAAGGATTCTACCTCTGAGCTGCACCTCCTGCTCTTTTTTTTAGTCTATATTTCTCAAGACAGGATCTCACTAGGTTGCAAAGGCTGCCTCTGGCCTTGACCTCTAAATCCTCCTGCCTCAGCCTCCTGAGTTGCTGCACGCCTATTTTTTTTTTTTTTTTTAATCATGGTAAAATATGCATAGCATCAGAAGTATCGTGTTAGCAATTTTAGGTGTGCAGTGCAGTGGTATTAGATATTCATAATGTTACTCAAACACCACCACTGTTCGTCTTCCTGACTCTTCATCTGGTAATGGTAAAACTCTGTGCCCAGTAAATAGTGATTCCCTATTTTCCCCTCTCACAAGTCCCTGGCAGCCACCATTCAGTTTCTGTCTCTATGCATATTTTAGTTCTATGCTTATTTTAACACAACTGGAAGTGGAGCAGTGTGTAAAACCTATGGCTATTTCTACTGATATCGTTATTGTTAGGTGCCATCCATTCACGGTGTGCAACTCATGGCAACCCTATATACAACAGAAGAAACACTATTGTCAGTGCTTCTCTGATATTCACAGGGTTTTCAGTGCTGATTGATTTTTGGGAGTGGGTTGCCAGGTCCTTCTCCCAAGCCTGCAGCACCTGGTGTTCCCAGGCAGTCTCTCATCCAAGGACTAACCAGGCCCAACCCTGCTTAGCTTCCAAGACGTGATCGGATTGGATGCCACAGTGCCACGCTGCAGGCTGTACTGATATTAGGGAGTTTATTGGGTGGGAGTGTTTGTTTTCGTCAGTATTGGGGCTCATACCCAGGGCTTTGCATATATCAAGCAGGCACTCAGTCACTGACTTGCGCCCCCAGCACAGAATTTTGGTTTTGCGGGGTTTTGTGGTTGTTTGTGTTTTTCTCCTCCTCTTCCTCCTGTCTTCCTTCCTTCCTTCCTTTCCCCTTCTCCCTTTTCCCTTCCTTCTTCCCTCTCTTACTTCCTGCCTTCCTCCCTACCTTCTTTCTCCTCTTCCCTCTGTCCCTTCCTTTTCCTCCCTCCCTGCCTTCTTTCCTTCCTCCTCCTCTCTCCCTCTTCCCTCCTTTCCTTCCTCCTCTTTCCTCCCTGCCCTCCCTTCTTCCTGTCACGTGGACAAGGCTAGATCTTGCTGTGTACACCAAGTTGGCCTCAAACCTGTCTCCTGCCTCAGCCACTTTTGTTTATTAAATGACTTTTCTTGTTTATTGTTCGGCTTGCTGGGCATCATGTTATGTTCCATGAGTGCAGAAGCTTGGCTTGTCCCTTATTCTGTCCCACCACCTGAAGGACAGGAGACATTTAGCAGTTAGACCCACGGCTGTATTTGGTTGATTCATCTGTTGAGTAGCACCCCTCCCCCACAATTGTCACCTTGAAGACTGGGGTCCCGCCCATTTCATCCACTCCTATATCCTGTAAGCCTTGCTGTGATGGTGCTAAGTGCAAAGCCGTGTCAGAGGAGAGAGGGCTGCCAAACGGAGGCCACGGATAACCGAGGGGAACCGGCAGGAAGGAGACGGAGTTCAAAAAGCTCAGGTCCTGCTTACCTGTCATCTCTTCCCTTCACCTCCCGTGGTCTAGTGCTGGATTCCAGACTTTTGTCTGTGCTCTGTGAAAAGTGTTATCAGAAATATGTGGTCTCCCAAGAGGTTTCTGCGAGACGGCGTGGGCAAAAGCCCTGGCTGGAGGCCCCCGCAGGGCAGCGGCTGAGGGGCCGCCCAGCCCCGGCGCCCCGTGTGCTCTGTGGAGCAGGCTCCCCTCCGCTCCGTCCAGCGTTTCTCCCACGTGCGAGGTTAGGCTGGCGGGAGTGTTGGTGAGAGGCGTCTAAGGTGAGCAGCACAGTGTTGTCGTTGTTAGGTGCCGTCGAGGCGAGTCCGACTCACAGCCACCCTCACAGGGTTTTCAGTGGCTGATTGTTTCGGGGTTGCCTCAGGAGTGGACTGCCACATCATTCTCATGTTTTTGTGGGGCTGGGGATCGAACTGAGGGCCTCAGAGACTGCAGAGCAGCGCGCTACCTACCAACTGAGCCAAACCCCAGTCCCCGCACGGTATTGGGTATGTAGAGAAGGCTTGGATAGTTGAGAGTTCATACTCTTTTGTGGTCCTAGAGATCAAACCTGGAACCTTGCTGATTTCTAACTTACTTTCATCACTGATTTCTGATTTTTAAAAAAATATCTTATTTCCCTCTGTGGATAAGTAGGAGTGGAAAAGTTCTGGGCAGTTAACTGGAAGGAACTTTTATTTTCCTGGCTACATTGTAAAGCTAGGTAAAAGCTATTTTAAAGGCATAAAACATTTTTTATGACTAGTGTTTTTAACATGGGTAATATAAGTGAGTAATTAGCTGTAAATAGTTGATTGGAATATTTAATATAAGTGCTTCTGAGGTTTCTAGAAACTGAGTGTATTTGAGCCAGGCTTGGTGACTCACGGCTGTAATCCCAGCCCTCAGGAGGCTGAGGCAGGAAGATCAGTGTGAGTTTGAGGCCAGCCTGTGTACATAGGAGGCACAGCTAGTCCCCCTTGTAGCTAGCTGCCCCAGGAGCCTAGGCTACACAGTGAGACCCTGTCTCAAAAAATTAAACAAAACAAATAAACAAAAGAAACTTAGTATATACATTTTTTTCCTTTGTAGTACTGGGGGTGGAACTCAGGGCCTGGAATGTGCTGGACAAGCACTCTCCCACCGAGCCGCCGCGGCCCTAAATGTGTCCCACTTGCCCAGGGCCCTCAGCCTGTGCTGTCATGGTGACGCAGTGAGAACCTGGTGCCTCCAGGTAAGGCCCGCATTCCAGAACTGGGCAGGTGGGGCTGGAGCCGGCCTTGTTCTGCATACTCTTCCTCCCTAATTGGTGCGTATTCTGCCACAGTCTAGAACCTTGAAGGGTCTCATCTCGGACCTGCTTCTGTTCCACCCTTAGGGAGTGTTTCAGTTGGCAGGGAAGAACATCCAGCCCTAGGCAGATAAATAGCTGGGCAAGGGCAGGGTGTTCTCATAGGGTTTTCAGAGAATTGTGGATATTTTTACTTGACACTGCGCCCAAACTCAGCAGCTGCTGGTCTCTGTAAAGACGAACTGCAGCGTGGGACCTGGAACCTTATCCATAAACTTCACTGACTCCCTGATATTACCGTCTGTTCTCCTGTCTCTGGTACTTTGGATTCTTAACCAGTGTGTTGGGGGAATTGCGTTGTTTTCTTTTGGTACCAGGAGGCTGAACCGAGGGCCTCACATGCTAGGCAAGCGCCCTACCACTGAGCTGCACCCCCAGCCGTTTATCATTTCTTATTTTGAGATGGCCTCGCTAAGTTCTGCAGGCTGCCTTTGACCTCAAATTTGCAATCCTCCTGCCTCAGCCTCCCAGTTCTCTGGGATAACAGGTGCCTGGCCCAGTGTGTGATTTGGAAACGGGCAGTTTGCTGAGTTGGGCGAGTCTTCCAAATGTTGACACATTTCATTATATAGTATCAAGAATTGCATATAGGATTAGATCACATTCATCAACGTCACCATCTGTCTCCTCAGAAAAACTCTTTTGAGTAGTGGAAGGCTGTGATGATCTTACGTTGATGGATACAAATTTTCTAAAATTATATTTAGAAATTTAGAAATTATTTAGAAATTATTTAGAAATTTAGAAATTATAAGTTTCTAAAATTATATTTTTGGCTTGAAAGCTTGAATTTATCTGGTGCGCCTAGAACTCTTGTCAACAAACACTGTTAGCTTCCTTCAGGCCAGCTCGCTTGGTTTCTGAGAACACCTGCCTGATGCCAAGTCTGATGCCCATGGTTCATCCCCAGTGCCTTCACGTACCACGTGGCACTCTGTGGAGGCACAGCTCGTTCCCCTTGTAGCTAGCTGCCACGTGCTTTTCCTGGTGACACCACCGCGCACCTGTATGTGCACAGGGGCACTCTGTGTGCCACCCGCCTCCTGACATGGGGCAAGAAGTGACCCAAGTGGGAAGCCGGTCAACATTTACTGAAGTCGCCTTTGCCCTTTTGCCGAGGGTTTGTTGGGTGGTTTGTTTTGTTTTGCTTTTTGTGGTGCTGGGGCTCAAACCCAGGGCTTCATGCATGCGAGGCAAGTGCTCTACCACCGCGCCACACCACTAGGCCACCAAGGATGTTCTTAATCGAAGGCCTTTTTTCTTTTTTGTCCCTTCAAACTGGGTCTCACTTGGTAGCCCAGGCTGGCCTAGAACTCCCAGTCCTCCTCTTTCCCCCTCCAGAGTGCTGGGACTACAGCCGCGAACTGCCACATCCAGATCTTTTTACTTTATTTTGAAACAGAATCTACGTTGTTCAAGTTGGCCTCAAACTCTGTCCTCCTGCCTCAGCCTCCCGAGTGGAGGATTAACCTTTTCTGATTAGTTTCTCAGACTCAGAGGGTACACATTTTGGCCATCACTTGTTTTTTTCTTTCTTTTTCTCTTTTTTTCCCCTGTATTTTTCCTTCTGTATTTTTACCTTTTTTTTTTTCCCCCTGTGCTCCTTGGAGTTTTTTGCTTATGGTGATTTTTCTAGCATACTGCCGTATGCCAGACTGGTCATGCTAACAAACATTTCTAGATGGGGTTAGAAAGGCCAGAGTTGTGCACCCGTCAGGAAACTCTCAGAAACTAGCTGTAAGCGATAGAGGGCGAGGACTCCTGTTCCACTTACCAAAGACAGCGGAGTACTCTCCAGGGTGGGATCTGGGTATTCTGCTTTGAAAGTTTTAAGAGCGGCAACAACAGTGCTTTAAGCTGTGGTTTCTGGTGCGCCTAGAACTCTTGAGACAGTCCTCTGCCCAGATGGGCATTGCAGGTTCGAGGCCAGGGGCAGCTTGTGCAACTTAGCAAGACCCCATCTCAAAATAAAATTTAAGAGGGGGCTACAGGTGCGCTCGCCTAGGGTGTGTATGGCCCTGGGTTCATCACCCCGGTACTCAGGGTAAAAAAATCCTTCCCCAGAAATGGGTTAGCATGTGTCCTTCGTTTTCCGTTTGAATTCATCCTGTGTTAGTCAGTTTGGGGCACTTGAGTTTCATCCTTTCTGTGTGCTCCAGCCCAGCCTAGTAACCTGGGGGAAGTGCCGGGGTAGAGCCCACAGCCTTCTGCGTACCAAGCAGACCCTCCGCCCTCGGTTGCTGTATTTCTGACTCTGAACTGCTAGAGCCTGAACAAGCCGTCCTCACTGCTGTCACCTGGGCTTTCTGTGGTCCTCAGTGTGATGCAGTCTCCTCTCCAGGCTCCTGGACCACTCACTTGAATTAGCACCTCAGACAGCAGGAATGGGAGAAGGACCTGGCAGCCCACTCTCTAAACAATCACCCATTGAAAACCCATGAATAGCAGAGAAGCACTGACATGGTGCCGTGCACAGCTCGGTGTCGGGGAGTGTTTTGTTCTGTTGTACACGGGGTCGCTATGAGTTGGACCCAACTCAGCAGCATCTAACAACAACAAGAAGAGGGCAGGACCTTGGTCTTAGGCTGGTGCTGTGACAGTCAGTCACAGACATTCAGCTATTTGGTTGATTTGAATGAAGAAAAGTCTTTTTGTTCGTTTGCTTGTTTCCTTTCTTGCCCCGCTTGGGGGCTAAACCCAGGGCCTTGCATATACTTTGCAAGTGCTCCACCACTGGGCTGAACCCCCAGCCCATATTTTACTTTTTATTTTGAGACAGGGTCTCGCCAAGTTGCTCAGGCCACCTGTGGCCTCGAGCTCTGATCCCTTTGCCTCAGCCTCCCAGGTGGCTGGGTTTACAGGTGTGCACCACTGTGCCCAGCAAAGGATTTGTCTATGAAGGATTTGGGTCATTCTTGGAGTTGAGCGGTGGGTTTTCTGAATTATTACTGAGGGTGTAACTTGCTGCTGTCAAGCTTTCACGTTGTCTTAAAGATCAGTATACTGTCCCTAAGGGGAAGTAAGAAACGGTAAGGAGCAGTGGAGGCAGGTGGTGGAGCCTGGGAGTTGGTAGCACAGACCTTGGCTTTGGTGTTGGCTCTGAACTGGCTGGGGCGTTGGGGGAGGAACCTTGCTGGGACCTGTCCTTTGCCTGCCTGGTTCCTAGTTTACTTTCATCCTTGCCAGGTGATGTGCCTCAGCCCAGGCTGTGGCTAACCGTGAGCTCTTCAGAATTGTTATTAAATTTTATATAGCACTCAGTATTTTTGAAGGGCTTTTACGGTCAATTAAACTTCTTTATAAAATTAAATTGTGAAGTATTTATAAAATAACAGACAAGAAGACCGAGGTGCAGCCGCGTGCCATCACCCCTGGCTCTAAGGAGGCACCTTCATGTAATAAAATGTACTTGCTTAGATAATAGTTTCTCCCTAAGCTTAAATCTAGGGTCAAAGGTATCTCAGGCATTTGAGCTCCCAGTTTTCTAGCATCTGATTTTGTTCATTGGTGGGTGCCTGCCGCCATAGCACCATAGCACTCTGGCGTCCAATCAGGCCTAATCTCAGAAGCTAAGCAGGGTCAGCCTGGATGGGAGACTGCCTAGGAGCACCAGGCAGGTGCTGCAGGCTAGGGAGAAGGACCTGGCGACCCACTCCTGACACAAACTGCCATTTAAAACTATGAATAGCAGAGAAGCACTGGTAATTGTGCTGGGCATGGGACAGTGTTGGGTCACTATGAGTCGGAACCGACTCCACGGCACCTAACAACAACACGTGTGTGCTGCAGGCTTTGTCTCCTTTACCCTGTCTCAAGCCGCTGGTGCACGGTAGGCACCTCATAACGTTAGCATGAGCTGCACGTGGTGGCCACGCCTGTGATCCCAGCACTCAGGAGGCTGAGGCAGGAGGATCGCGAGTTCCAGGCCAGCCTGGGCCTTGTGAGACCCTGTCTCAACCTCGCAGGATCTCACCTCAAGTTCTGGGAGGAGCCCAGCATGGCGGCCACGCCTGTGATCCCAGCACTCAGGAGGCAGAGGCAGGAGGATCGAGAGCTCCAGGCCAGCCTGGGCTGCACAGTGAGACCCTGTCTCAAACAAGAAATAGGAGAAGTGAACGCCAGTGGGAGTAAATTCCACCCAGCGGGCCTCCAGCCACGGCACGGCGTGTGCTACCGAGGGAGGCCCCGACAGCTTTGTGCGGAATGATCAGGGGCCGCTGAGACTGCTGGGTGGGGGCTGAGCGGCGTGCTCTGAGCAGGCGGGTGGCCTGCTTCACCTGTGCTCCATGGCGACAGCACAGGTGAGCTGGGAGGGGCCTCGGCCTGCCTGGTAGCCGGCTCTTCCAGTGCTGCGCGCCCAAACCCAGTTTCCTGTCTGCCCCAAGCCACTCACCCCGGGTGCCGCTGCACCTGTGTTTGCACCTGTGGTCTCTCCAACATTCTCGGGGTGCTCTGGATGCGGGGCGGTCAGCTCTGGCCTCCTCAGCTCGCGGGTGACTTTCCTTGGTCCTCTTCGTGAGCCCCGCCTCCAGCCCATTCATCAGACGCCTCACGTTAGCTCTTTCAAAAGCATTGTAGGCTTTGGCTCATTGATGGAGGGGGCATGCACAGTAGGGCCCCTCCCTGCCCACAGTCTGGCTGCCCACAGTTCCTGTTACCTGTGGGCCACTGTGGCCTGAAAACATTCATGGGATACCTTCAACTGCGGGCTGCTGGGGGCAGGCGGGTGACACCTTGCCCTGTCCTGCCAGTGGGTGTGAGTCATGCCATTGTCCAGCATGGCCAGGCGCCACTCACCTGACATCACCGGGGCCAGATCCTCCTCCTGGCAGGTTGTCTGAAGGACAATCACGGCCTGGCGCTGTGTCCCACTGCCCACGCCGTCACCTCCCAGAGGTCAGGTCAGCTCAGGCCGTCCCAAGAATAGGATCCTAAGACGGTTTGAGAGGAGAGAGGCCACCGTGGCATAACGTTTCTCACAGCATACGGTCAGTCTATTTTATCATTAGTCACTGCCCATAACCTCCTGCTGTGCCTAATGTATAAATTAAATGTTATCATAGGTGTGGATGTACGGAAAAAATGTAGGCTCGATAGGGCTCGGTACTGGTGGGTTTCCAGCATCCACTGGGAGTCTTGGGACACATCCCCCATGGATGGAGGGCAACTGTATACACACACACTTGTGTACATACAGATTCTGGTTATGTGTTCCAATTTTAGTATAAATGCAGCCACAGCGAACATAGATAGGGTTGTACGTGTTTTATATGTGCTGCTCGAGTATGAGAGAGTGTGTTGTTATCAGATACTTAATAAATGAATTTCAAATGTTTTAATTTTGTTTATTTTACTTATTTATTTACTTATGTTTTGCAGTACTAGGGGGTTGAATCCAGCACCTCACACGTACTTTGCAAGCGCTCTACCACTGAGCTGCACCCTCAGCCCATCTTTTTATTTTTTATTTTGAGACAGTCTCACTAAATTGTATAAGCTTGCCTCTGACCTTGAACTTGAGATCCTCCTGGCTCTGCTTAGAAGTCTGGGGTCCCGCGCGTACGACAGTACTCTCAGCTTTGAAATGTTTTTAAATATTATCCTTCATTGTGGCAGCTTTGCAAATACTTATACTCTATCTTATGTACCATTATATATATATGCAGTCCTAAAGTACCTTACTGAACATATTTGAGGATTTATGGTCGGAGACAGGAACAAGCATACTGGTGGACGAATACTGCGATGCAAAGTGAGTCCTGCTTAATAACTGACCTTGGGAAACGGGACCAGGTGGGCTGTAGTTCAGTTGTAAACCTATTTTTCTGGTGTTCTTCAGGCGGCCTGCAGGGCTTATTGTCGGGAAGGGGCAGGATTCTGAGGCATCGCAGCTTCATCCTTCTTTAGAAAAATGTTCTGTGTCTCTGTGTGTGTGTGTGTGTGTGTGTGTGTGTGTGTGTGTGTGTGTGTGTGTGTACACATGTGTGGTGCTGGGGTGGACCCTGGGCTGGTGCATGCCTGGCAAGTGCTTTATCACTGAACTACATCCCCAGCCCTAGAAAAAAGTTTTAAAAGATGCCATTTCTTACCAAATACTCGGGATACCTGGAGCTTATCTCAGGGAAGATGTGGCGTTTTCTCCGTGGTATTTCCAGCGCTCTATGGATAGAGATGAAGGCTGGTTTCCTTAATATTTCCCCCAGAAACAGAAGAGGAGTCTAAGCAGATCTTTGATTGTTATGAAGGAATCTGTTTGGTTTTTTTCTTCCCTAGTTTTCCAAACTTTTTATTTCCAGCATTTTCAAGTCTGTGAGGTTGAAAGAGTGATGTGGCGGACTTCAGCAACTTCCACAAGTTCATATTCTGCTGCGTTTCCCTCACCCCCATACACGCGCGCTCACACTCACACACACACCCCTCCGCACATGGGGCCTTTCTGCCCGGCCGTGGGAAAGCGTGCTCTTGCCCCGCCCCTCCCCTCCCACTAGCTGCTCTTGAAAGCTCTTCTGAGAGCAGAGGCGCTCTCCTAACAGACCACCATCATGCCTAAGAAATGGAACTCGGTACACTAAAATCCACATCTGCCATGCGTGGATTTCTCTGCACTCGTGCGCGCGTGCGCGCTCGCGCTCTCTCTCTCTCTCTCTCTCTCTCTCTCTCCCTCTCCCCTCCTCTCCCCCTCGCCCCCCCCTCTGCAGAGCTGGGGATGGAACCCAGGGCCTTGCATGTGCTGGGCAGGCGCTCTGCCACTGAGCTATCCTCACAGCCCTGCCCTTTCTTCTGTAGCTGTTTCTTCCAGGGCTCCAAGATCCCACGCAGCAGCAGCTGTCAGATGTCATTAGTCGCGCTGCCTCAGATGAGTAGTCATCTGTGGGGTGACTGCTTGAGGTCTCTGAGCATCCTCTTTCCCCAAAACCATTTGATTCTGGTTTCGGCACCCACTGGCGAGCTTCAGTTGCATCTTTACTGCACCGGGGGTTGAGAGTAGTGATTGTATAGTTGGGTGATTTCCCGTGCGTTTAGTATGAGACATTCTCTGGGATGTAAAGCACTTCCATTTATTTAAGTAGATTTTCTTTTCAGAGCAGTTTTGGGTTCACAGGCAAATTGAGCGGAAGGTACGAAGCCCCCATATATTCCCTTGTCCCCAATGTGCGGCCTTCCCTATCACCATCCTGTGCCACAGTGGCACCTCCGCTGCAATTCACCAACCCCTACCTTGTCATCGTCACCCAGAGTACGCTTTATGTTTGGCTTCACTTTTGGTGTCGGGTCTTCCCTGGACTTAGATAAAGCTATAAGGACTTCTTTTATTTTTTAGTTATCTGTGAGGTATTTGTAGCTAGCGGGTTTCAGATAGAGGTGACAGCGGTGATCGCCACCATACACACACACTGTTATTTTGAGACGGGGTCTCACCATGGAGCCCAGGCTGGCTTCACACGTGCCATCCGCCTTCCTCCCGCCTCAGCCTCCTGATGCTGGGGGCCCCGGCCTGTGCCATGTGGGCCCCTCTTGGCCAGCCTGTCTCTGTGTCTCTCAGTGTTACCGCGTGCGGAGGCGGCTCTGGCTCAGGTATTAGAAGGTAGATGTCGTCCCAAGTGATTCCAAGTGACCAGGAGAGCTAGTTGTCTTGGGGATGTGTTGTGTTTGTACCTGCTGGTTGAGAAATGAATATTCACTTGCATTCTGCATTTCTGCGGACATCTCACCCAGATCAGGCGCCTTCATGATAAATCGCGTCTTACAACGTTCTTTACCATTGTGGGAAGCACTGACTGTCCGTCAGAATGGACGTGCCCAGCGGGGCTGCTGCCCCCACCGTGGGACCATCCTGCTGTGGGGCCAGTGCACTCAGGGAGCCCTGAACCGTGTCCGTCTCTCTTTCTAGGTCCCGCGGCAGTGCTGGTGGCCATGGTTCCCGTAGCCAGAAGGAGTTGCCCACAGAGCCCCCGTACACAGCATACGTAGGAAATCTACCTTTTAATACTGTTCAGGGCGACATAGACGCCATCTTTAAGGACCTCAGCATAAGGAGCGTACGGCTAGTCAGAGACAAGGACACAGACAAATTTAAAGGTGAGTTTCGGGGTGCTCGTGTATTACGGTGAGGGTCGGGGGAGGGGCATTAGTGAGCCAGCGGCCCGGATTACATGTCGCACGCTGGCCTGCTCCGCAAGGCTGAAGTGAACGCAGTGCTTTAGAACTCACACTTTTGTGGTCCCACTTAGGGAAAATGTTTTAAGCATAATTCTGTTTGTAGGAGCATGCGCTGTGTGTCCAGGTCTGCTTGCCTGGCCTTCCTCGTGGTCCCGAGACTGCTGGTAAAGGAGTTCCCTGCAGGGAAGTTAGGGAAAACTGGAGATGATTTCGAGGCCCCTTTTCCCTTGCAGACCCCTCTATTTTTCTTGGTAGTTTTCTCATAATCCAATTGTTAGAAAATCTAGAAGATGAGGCCGGGCGTGGTGGCGCACGCCTGTAATCCCAGTGGCTCGGGAAGCGGAGGCGGGAGGATCGCAAGTTCGAGACCAGAGGCAGTCTGTATAATTTAGCGAGACCCTGTCTCAAAAAAAGTAAAAAAATGGGCTGGGGGTGCAGCTCAATGGTCCAGCATTTGCAGAGCATGCAGGTGCGAGGCTCTGGGTTCAGCCCCCAGTACCCAAAAAAGAAAAAGAAAGAAAGAAAAGAAAATCCAGAAGATGGCCTAGTGAGCGTTGGCAGCCTCCGCGGGTAAATCCCGGGTGTGCTGGGGAGGGCTGGCACCTTTCAGATAAAGCTCACGCCTGTAGAGCAGTCCCCTCCGATGCCTGAGCAGAGAGGCGGGAGAACAGCCAACGGGCAGGAGTTCATCAGGGCCCAGTCTTAATGCATGGACATCCTTACAAGGACATCTGCTGACAGTGTGAGCCCTCGAGAGGTACAGGGTGGAGTCCTGGGGAAGCACAGGAGGCCCGGCTGGCCACAGTGGCCGTTAGAGCCTGAAGCTGTGCATGGTGGGTGATGAGACAGTGAGTGGCGGGCCACGGAGCCTGGGAAGGTCCAGCCTGTCCGTGGCCTGCTCCCAGGCAGTAGGAATCCAGAGCTGGGACATGGGTGGGTGAAGGAGCCTCGGGCTGCGGGGGTAGGGAGGGTCCTGGAGTTCATCTCCTCGAGGGTCACTCGCATACATGAGCCGCTCTGGAGCGAGGGGGTGGCGGCTCTTGTCTGCCTGCACGGGGCAGTGGTTTCCGTCGCTCTCCACATCAGCTTCAGGAGGAAGGGCAAGGGTCAGGGAGACCCCGAGGCAGACAGTGTTCCTCACACACGTGGCACCCGGGAGAAGCTGGCTCCAGCCTGCGGAGGGCCTGTCGTTGGGGGGCGTCAGAGTGAAGTGTGGATGTGGCGCAAGCTGAGGACACCAGGACACCAGGGAGGGGCGGAGGGCTGCTTCCTGCACATCGCCACTCCAGACGGGGAGGCAGAGCAGCGTCGGGGACACGGATGTGGGCACCCTGCGGGACCAGGCCCTTAGCACCCAGAGGAGGGTGCTCTTGTGGCTGAGGCTGCTTCTTCGCTCTGTGAAACAGGTCCTGTCCACTGTCTGAGTAGACAGGGAGGCTCTGCCCGCACAGCAATTTAGGTGTCGTTTTGGATCTGGGAACTCTACCACCCTGAGCTTACATTAATCGGATGTCAGAACAGCTCTGCAGTGAGCTGAGAAGGGTTATTTGTTTACGTACTTATTTATTGGCAGTACCTGGGGGTTGAGCCCAGGGCCTCACATTTTGCAAGTGTTCTACCACTGGCCTGTACCCCCAGCCTGTTTCCCCGCTCCCCTCCCCGCACTGGAGGTCGAACCCAGGGCCTTGCACTTGCATGCTCTGCAAGTGCTGGACCACCGAGCTGCACCCCCAACCCATTTTTTTTTACTTTTTGAGACAGGGTCTCACTAAGTTACATTGACTGCCTCTGGTCTCAAACTTGTGATCCTCCTGCCTCCACCTCCCGAGCCACTGGGATGACAGGCGTGTGCCACCGTGCCCGGCTCCAGCCTGTTTTATTTATTTATTTATTTTTACGTTGAGACAGGGTCTCGCTAAGTTACACAGGCTTCCTCTGGCCTCTAACCTACAATTCTCCTGCCTCTGCCTCTGGAGTGACTGGGATGACAGGCGTGAGCCACGGCACCTGGCCCAAGAAAGGTTTAATGCTGTGGCTAAAAAGGGTCCCCAGGTATAGCTTGGCGGCAAAGTACTTGCCAAGCATGCATCCATGAGGCCCAAGGTTCCGTCACCAGGGGAAAACAAAAAGGAGGAAGCTTTGTGAAACACAGCTGCTCTCTCAGTGCCTGTTGGGTTAACATTCTCTCACTGAACAGTTGGACCTGAGGAGGAGGCACGCCAGTTGCCTTGTTCCTTGAAGGTGACATACACCTTCTCGGGCCCTGCTGGCACCAGGACACCCCAGGGCCGGCCAGTCTGGTGTAGGGCTGGTGCCCACAGAGATCAAGCTGAGCTCCAGGCCAGACCTCCTTGTGGCAGCTGGGGTGTCTTCTGTCTTTCAGGGTTCTGCTATGTAGAATTCGATGAGGTGGACTCCCTGAAGGAGGCGCTGACGTATGACGGCGCGGTGAGTGCCCGCGGCTGTGCTCTGACCCTCACCCTGGACGTTGGTTTTCTTGCCGATACTCATTTACCCTGTTTTCCCCTTACCATTAGCTGCTGGGTGACCGGTCACTCCGTGTGGACATTGCAGAAGGCCGAAAACAGGACAAAGGTGGCTTTGGATTCAGGAAAGGTGGCCCAGATGACAGAGGTGATTGCTTCTTCTAAGACTGTCGTGTGTCGTGCGCTTGCTGATCCTGTGCGTCGCTCGTAGGGGGTGGGTTGTGTAGGCCCCATAGGCCCTGGGGAGCCTTAGCCCGGCCCTGAGCTCTTAGGAAGAACAGCGCTGCTTCTGTGAGCCCGGGGCTTGGTTCATGTGGCAGCAGAAACGCATGACCCTCCCGTCACTTCCCAGATGAACTTTTCCATGTTTCTGCAGCAAGGTAATGGTCTGACCCCAACTGGATCTTCTCTGTGTGTCTCGATAAAGGGCGGCCCTCAGAATCTAGAGGTCGGTGGGGCTCCCGGGGTGACTCGGTTCCCGTATCAGTATCTGAAGTATCATATCATACTTCCTTCCAGAACCATAGCCTTGCTGCCCTGTGCTGCCTGGGAGTGGCCGGCCTGGCCCCGCTGCTTCCTTAGCGCCTTTTGCATGGACCACCACCCTGTGGCCTGCAGCGGTAGCCCTGTGGCATCCGATCCCGTCAGATCTCGGAAGCTAAGCAGGGTCAGGCCTGGTTACTACCTGGATGGGAGACCGCCTGGGAACACCAGAAGCTGTAGGCTTGGGAGAAGCCTTGGCAACCCCCTCCCAAAAATCAATCTGCCATTGAAAACCCTATGAACAGCAGAGAAGCACTGACAATAGTGTTTCCCATGTTGTACAGAGGGTCGCTATGAGTCGGATACCAACTCGACGGCACCTAACAACAACCACCACCACCCTGTGGGGAGGCACTACAGGCTCCGCCTGGGCCCCGCATGCTCCCTCACAGGCCAGGGGCCACACTTCACTGCGTCTGAGGCAGAGCCCGCAGCAACTCCATGGTGGTTGTGTGTGTGGCACAAAGAAAAGGGCTGATCCTTCTGGAAACATCATACTGTAGAGGTTCTAGAAGCTCACAGAAAGCCTCGCCTATAGGTCCTGTTGGCCTGTTTTTCTCTTGAAGTGCTAGGACCTCCAGTCCCCATGGTAGACGTGATGCCCTTCCACCTTAGCCAGCTCAGCTGTCTCACTCAGGGGCTCCTTGCCTGCCAGGCGTCCGTGTGGAAGGGTGCTCTCCAAGCCTTCACCCTACCTTATGTTTCACGTTACAAACGCGAGTCATGTGTAATTCATGTGCATGGTAAGAGCGTGAGTGGTTAACGGTGGTAGAGAAGGGAAAGCAGGTCTGTTCGTGTCCCCATAAGCCCGAGTGGCTCTCTGCCCTCTGTGCTGCCTGATGCAGGAACTTCAGGGCCCCACCCCCACCCCCATCTATGCAAAGCCCATGCCATTGGTAAGTGAGGGAGGCGCTGGGGCCAGCTGTCTGGGGAGACTGCAAGGTTTTAAGTCATTTCTAGTTCCGTTTGAGCTAAGCAGGTCACTAATTATCTCTTGAGCAATTTAGTCCTTAAAAGTCCTATAGCCAGTCAGAAATGAGCTTATTCATAAAAGGACAGTAGCATACGGTAAGTCTGTAATTTTATGTATAAGCTGGTCTCTGACTGAAACGCGCGGCAGATGTCTTCTCAGAGGCATCCCAGGTGCAGTAGGCGGTGGCTACGGGAGCAGTGGCCTGTGTGACCTGCCTGTTTTGTACCCACAGGTGCTGTGGAAACAGCACAGTGAGGCAGAGCTCCCGGGCCACACACATTACCTAAGGGACTCGTGCCTTTCCGCTGTGGGCGCCACCTGGCCATTGACGCCCAAGCTGAGACCTGGTGAACACAGCCAGAGCCCCTGCCCCGAACCCTCCAGTTCTAGTGTCGGCAGTGGGCTGTGGTGCCTCCCAACCCTGACTGCTCACTTGATAGAGTAGGGGTGGATTTGCTGCTTTGTACATTACTGGCAAAAGTCAGTTTTTACTCTAAAAGAATGGTGCTATTTTAAAAATCATGTGTATCTTTTATAATAAGAACAAAAACACAAAATTGAGCAATACAAAGAAATACAAAAAAGAAAACAAATAAAAATGTCCACCCAGGGCTGGGCATGTAGTGAGCTCAGTAGTAGAGTATGTGCTTAGCCCGTGCTGGCCTCTGAGTTCGGTCCCCAGCACCACACACTCAACACACACACACATGCGCGCACACACGTACCCCTGCCCTCCCACCACAAGAAATAAGAAAGAGCCGGTGTGTTAGACCTTTATGAAGAAAATGCTGAAGATTCTCATGGGAGCGTGCTTCCTAGAAATTTGTCAACAAACTTGGTTAAAGATACTTGTTAGTGGCTGGGCATGGTGGCGCACGCCTCTGATCCCAGCAACTTGGGAGGCAGAGGCAGGAGGATGGCGAGTTCCAGGCCAGGGGCAGCCTGTGCAACTTAGCAAAACCATGTTTCAAAATAATAAGAAAGGGGGCTGGGGTGCAGCCCAGTGAGAGAGGACTTGGAAAACATGTGTGAAGCCCTGGTGAAATCAACCCCCAAGTACTACCAAAAAAAAAAAAAAAGAAAGGAAAAGAAAAAAGACTATGGGTTTTTTAGTTTGTTGTTGAACCAGGGTCTCACTGTGTAGTCCAGGCTGGCCTCGAACTCATGTCCATCTTCCTGCGTCAGCCTCCCAAGTGCTGAGGTTACAGGTGTGTGCCGTCACCTGGCGACTTTGTAAAGGGGACAGTCACCCAGAGTGACGCAGTATTGTGATTGTTACGTAGTTTTCTCTTGCGGTTTGGCGTTTGAGGTGTAAATAGTGCTGATGTTAAGGTTTGCCTTTTTAAATAAATGTATATTAGAAGCAGAGCTAAGACCTGCTGTTAGAATTTCAGTTTTAAGCCATGTTAAAGGAGAGTGTCATGGTATTTTCCCAGTTTTCCTGCAAGCTGAGGATTTACACAGCCCATTTTAATCTTCTATGCAGTGATTCTGTGTCTCTTCTTATTTAAGTCTGTTAAGGTCTAGAAGTGTGGTTCAGACCTTGCCTAGCACGTGCAAGACCCTGGGTTCCTTCCGTAGCACCACTGAAAAAAGAAATCTTTTTTTTAAAAAAGGAGGTCTGGCAACCTGGTACCCACCCTGCAGATTCACATTGGGACGTGTTTTCAACGTGCAGCTTCTTTTGGGAAAAATCTCAGACTCGGGACAAACTGAAGAATCAAAAACCCCACTCGCTCAGTTGACAGCACGCCGTGGCGCTGTCTCTGAGGTAGTAAAGCCCTCAGGAGCTCAGTGCCTTCTCTCTTCCCCAGGCTTCCGGGACGACTTCCTCGGAGGCAGGGGAGGCAGCCGCCCCGGGGACCGGCGGGCGGGCCCTCCGATGGGGAGTCGCTTCCGCGACGGCCCTCCCCTGCGCGGCTCCAACATGGACTTCAGAGAACCCACAGAAGGTATGGAGGGCACCTGGCCGCGCAGCGCCGCCTCGGCCCCCCTCTCTGGAGCGAGGGTGAGGTCGAGGTTCTCTAAGGCTGGGTCCCTGAGTGGCCCTGGGGTTGGTCAGTGCCTGGTGGGGTCCGGAGGGCAGGCCTCCTCAAGCGACTTGTTTTCTCCCCCAGAGGAAAGAGCACAGAGACCCCGACTCCAGCTCAAGCCTCGCACCGTGGCGACGCCCCTCAACCAAGTAGCCAACCCCAACTCAGCCATCTTCGGGGGAGCCAGGCCCAGAGAGGAAGTCGTTCAGAAGGAGCAAGAATGAGCTGGAGGTTGGGAGGGACCGGGACGTGGGGAGCTGGAGCGCGGAGCGGGCGCAGGGCCCGGCCTGGCCCCACGGTCACCACCCCCGCGCCCGACACCGTCCTACTTTCTTACAGCGGAAACAGAGCTTGTGAATGCATGTCAGCTGTTAACAAGTGGTTTTTAGTCCATCCCTGGCTTCGCTGGGCCTCCCCAGCGCCTGCTTCGCGCCTCCCTCCTCTCTCGCTGCCTCGGTTTCCTCTCTCATCTCCTTCCCTGGCCTCTCCATTGCCCTTCCCTGCGGCCTCAGCCACGCTGCCCCGCGCAGCGCCCAGGGAGCCGGAGGAGGTGCGGTGCTGCCCCACTGCCCCCTTTGCCTTCCCGCGCGGGCCGTGCCGGCTGCCCTCCTGGCCTCGGTGTTTCGGTCTCCTTGGCGCCGCCTCCCACCTGCATGCCGGGTTCTGTGTTGCTGCGGCGTCCGGTAGGAAGTTGCCAGCAGATTTCTGGGCGCCTTGTCTGCGCCCAGCGGGGCTCAGTGTTCAGAACTGGAGGCAGCTCGCTGTCAGAGCAGTGGGAGCCGCCTGCTGACCTTGCAGATCCCTCTTGGCGGGGAGCCCGGCTCCCTCCCATCATCCCAGGTGGCCTGCGGGCAGGACAGGGAGACCAAGAGGACAGACAGGGCGGCGTGGCCTGTGGGTGGCCAGGCCACGCCGAGGGCCCGCCACGTGCTGTGTGGCGCCAGGGTTCACTGCCGCTTCAAGACTGTTCAGAGTAGTTCCCACGCTCCCTGGCGCAGCCAGCCTGGTCCTACCCCCACCCTTCCGGCCGAGGGGCTGCGGGGATCAGGGCCAGGGCTGGGCTGGGCATTCCAGGGTCTGTGGGTGCTGGCTCTCCCTGCGTTGATCTGCTCCTAGGATGCGCAGTAGGAGGGTGGTGCTTCCTAACCCCCCCACACGTCCATAGTGAAAATGGGCCTAGGATCTGGCACTTTACTGTTTCCCTTGATGAGTAGAAAATCGGACTATGCAGAGCTGTCGAGACACTAGTGACTGCAGGTGACTAAACGCCCAGGCCGTGGGACGGACTTGGCTCCCCAGACAGTGCCGGGGCTGAGGCGGCGGCTTTGGAGCCTCAAACACCTGTGCCCTGTGCTTGAACACACGGGACGTGCTGCAGCCTGAGCCCCAGGCTGTCCTGGTGGGGGTAGGGGGGGTGTCCGGCTGCTAGGGCCCTGGGGAGAGGCCTGGCCTGCACAGCGGGGTGTGCCTAGGTGGGGGCTCCCCTGTCAGCATCATCCTTGGCTCGCATTTGATTTTGTCGCAAGGTCTGAGCAATTTACAGAACTCTCGCTCCCTCCCCCCGCCTGCCGTCTCTCTGCCTCTGAGATAAGAACCATTTGTGTAACACCAACACTTAACCAAGAAAGACATGCATTATGTGGTTGTAATGAAACCTGACGCTTCCAGATGACCTACTTACACCTCCAGTGTGGAAAAGATCGAGAACCAAACACACCCATCTCAGCCCCTGGGCCGTCCAGGCGACTTTTAAATGTAAGAATGGAATTCCAAACCCTTAACACATTCAGCTCTATGACAGAAAGGAAGTCTATGGATATGGTATTTTGTGAATGATCTTTTAAATAAAAGAGAACCTTACGTAATGTTTAAGGCTTGTCTTTCTGAGTTCTTTCTGGCCGCTTGTGAAATGAAGTTTTGAACTTGAGAAGTGTCATTCTGTGCTTAGGAGAATAGACTGTGATGTAGGGACAGGTTTAGTGAAATTATTTTAAAAGCTACGAATATGATGGGCTGGGATTTAGCTCAGTTGGTAGAGCGCTGTGCTGCAGTCTCTGAGGTCCTGAGTTCCATTCCCAGCACCGTTAAAATGGGAGAAGGACCTGGCAACCCACTCCCAAGGCAATCCCGAGACAGTCATTGAAAACCCCATGAGGGCCGCTATGAGTCAGACTCAACTCTATGGCACCGAACAACAACTACAACAAATACGATGCCAGCTTTCTTCGTCCTTTTTTTCCCTCACATCCTCAAAATGTAGTTTTCCCAACCAGAGAAAAGCTTTCCAAACCAGGCGGTAGTTTCTGGTTTCGTAGCGAAACATACCTCTTCCCTCCAAGGTGGAGCAAAGCTAACCTTCGCCCAGTGTGTATCTACACGTAGACGGCCACTTGCTTGGCAAAGAAATTTCAGGCGCTGCTCGTGGCAGCAATGAGGGGTGGGGGTCCATGCCACGGTGTCGATTGCTATTTGGCAGCGTTTCTAGGCTACTTGGGTAGCCAAAGGTGGGCAGAGTGTGGACCTTCAAGGTGCGTTTGGGAGAGATTTGGTCATCCGAGAGGAGAGTGGTGGGGGCCTGATCACGCACAGGGCCCTTAGGTGGAGGGGGTTGTTACCAGGTGATGAGGTGAGAACCCCAGCCACAGCAGAGCGTGAGGGGGCAAAGCAGGAGGAGCCTGGCGGGGTGGCGCCACCAGCGATCCCAGGACGCAGGAGGAGCCCGAATCCCAGGCCAGCCTGGGCCTATGAGACCCCGACTCAACTTCGTGAGATCTCGTCTCAAGGTCAGGGAGGAGCCTGGCGTGGTGGCCGCGCCTGCGATCCCAGCACCCAGGAGGCTGAGGCAGGAGGATCGCAAGTGCCAGGCCATCTTGGGCCTCGTGAGACCCTGTCTCAACCTCGCGAGATCTCGTCTCAAGGTGGAGGAGGAGCCTGGTGTGCTGGTGCTGCCCGTAATCTCAGCACTGAAGAGGCTGAGGCAGGAGGATCGATGCAAGTTCAAAGGCAGCCTGGCTACACAGCAAGACGCTGCCTCAAAGCAGAAGGGCTGGGGGTGTGGCTCTGTGGTGCAGCCCTGGGCCCACATGCACAAGGCCCCGGGCGGTGCTGTGTGTGGGGCACCTGGCCCAGCCTTTGGCTTTGCTTGCCAGCGAGGATGGGGAGGCCTGAGACCTGCTGGCGTTCTCTGTAGACAGGGAGACGCCAGAGGCTGAGAAGCCTCCCACGTAACCAGAGGAAGACTTGGCTTCCAGAAGGGTGGCCGGGAGCTGGCCGCCAGAGATTGGGGTCTGGCAGTGGCACCTTCTGCAGGGCCTGTGGCCGGTCCGGGATCCTCAAGGCGTCACTAATGCAGCTTTTGCCCCGCATGACCGAAGAAGCGAAGTTCATGTGGCTGTCATTGCCTCCCTCGCGTATCAGTGATGTGACAGGAGTCGCCTCTCATCACAAAGCCCCCATCTCGTGGCAGGTAGGTGTGGGCAGAAAGCTGCCGGCCACCCCCTCCCGTCTCTAAGTCAGTGAGTTAAGGGAGCTTGTGTCCCCAGATACAGCCCTAGAAGAAAAGAAGGTTTTTGTGTAAAACTCAGCTCCCTGTTTGCAGGTGTTAGTTTTCCATCACAGTTCCTGAAAAGAACAGTTTTATTATTTTTATTTTTATTTTTATTTTCTGTTGTACTGGGAGTTGAACCCAGGGCCTCACCCTTGCATGCTCTGCAAGTGCTGGACCACTGAGCTGCACCATCAGCACATTGTTTTTACTTTTTTTTTGAGACAGGGTCTCGCTAAGTTACACAGACTGCCTCTGGTCTCGAACTTGCGATCCTCCTGCCTGCCTTCTGAGCCGCTGGGATTATAGGTGTGCACCACCGCACCTGGCTTATTATTTTTTTAATTTGTTTTTGTTTGTTTGAGATCGGGTCTCGCTACGGAGCCCAGGTTGTCCTGGAACCGGCTGTGTAGACAAGGCTGACCTGGAATTCACATCCATCCTCCTGCTTCAGCCTCCCAAGTGCTGCAGTTACAAGCGTGGACCACCATGCGCAGCTTTTGAAAGGAAAGGTTTTAAAAGGCAGATTTAGTTTAGCTCACAGTTAAGGGTTTCAGGCTATGGTCAGCTGGTCGCCTTGCTGTTAGGCTGTGGGGAGGCAGAATATCATAGAGGCCAGGAGGGGACCGACTGCGGAGGCTGCTCGCCTCGAGGTAGCCAGGGAGCAGGGAGAAGGAGAGTCTGGGGACCATGTCCATCCTGCGGAGGCACGCCCCAGTGGCCTGCTTCCTCCAACCAGGCCCCGCACCTACCAGTCAATGTAGTGTGAACTCTTCCTTTATGAATTAGCATCCTCGGGATCCAGTCACCTCCACAGCACCACCAACTGGGGGCCAGGCATTCAACACAGCAGCCAGACCTTAACAGTCGCGAAGTTGGTTCCTGGTCTCTGTCTGCTGTGGTGTCTTTTGTTCTGTGACACTGAGGATTGAACCCAAAGTCTTGGATGCCAGGCAAGTGCTCTACAACTGAGGTACAGCTGCAGCCTGTTTTCTGGTGTGAGGGTTTTTTTGTTTTCTTGGGTTTTTTTTTTTTTTTTTTTTTTTTTTTTACTGGTACTGGGGGTTGAACCCAGGGCCTCACACTTGCATGCTCTGCAAGTGCAGGACCACTGAGCTGCACCCCCAACCCTATTTATTTTACTTTTTGAGACAGGGTCTTGCTAAGTTACGCAGACTGCCTCTAGTCTTGAACTTGCGATCCTCCTGCCTCTGCCTCCTGAGCCGCTGGGATTATAGGCGTGCGCCACCACGCCCTGCTTCTTGGGAATTTTTGTTTGGGCTCTTTTGTTTTTGTTTTTTGGTGGTACTGGAGCACTGAAATCAGAGCCTCACACATGATTGGTAAGTGCCCCACCCCTGAGCTGCACCCCTATTAAAGTTAAGATCCTGCTCCTTTGCTGGGCGTGGTGACGTACACGCGTGTCATCCCAGTGACTCGGGAGGGAGAGGCAGCCTGCGTAACTTAGTGAGATCCTGTCTCAAGATAAAAAATAGAAAATGACGTGGGGGTGTGGCTCAGTGGTAGAGCACTTGCAAAGCATGTGCGAGGCCCTGGGTTTAACCCCCAAGTAGTGCAAAAAAAAAGGGACTAAGGGGTGGCTCAGTGGCAGAGCACTTACCTAACATTCACAAGGCTTTGGCTTCCATCCCCAGCATCACAAAAAAAAAGTTAAAAAAAAAAAAAGCCTGATTGAAGTCACATGCACACTCCCCAGAATGGCCTGTCCCAGTCATCTCTGCCCTGGTGTCGTAACAGCCCCACGTGGCTGAAGTTGACGCCTGGCGATGAGAAGGAGCAGATTTACAAATTGGCGAAGCAGGTCCTCCCGACTCCCTCACAGGTCTGTGTCACCCTCCGGGACTACCGGATGTTGCACAAGTGTACTTCATGACGGGCTATGCGATCTCGAGAATCCTTAAGAGCTTGGACTCGCTCCCCACCTGCCCGAGGATCTCTAATTAACAGAGCAACCCCAGCTACTCAGGAGGCCGAGGCAGGAGGATCACAAGTGCCAGGCCAGCCTAGGTAACTTACCAAGACCCTGTCTCAAAGCAAAAAAGGGCTCAGGGTGTAGCTCAGTGATAGAGCTCTTGCCTGGTCTTCACAAAGTCCTGGGAAAAGAAAAAGAAAGAACAAAAAGCAATTGCTTGAGAATCTTGAACACAAAGGGCAAAGATGCTAAATTCCATCTGATTCTGAAAGCCAAATTCACCCGCTGGCTCAAGGGGACCAAGTGGAAATACCAGGCATCCCCAGCCTCTGCCCTGGTGACATACATTTGTCTCTGTACCTAAGGACTAAAATTATTTCAGCTGGGTGTGGTGATGCACGCAAAACCAGGACCCCCGACTTGAGATTAAGAATAAAAAATGGGCAATTGCAGCCCAGCGTTAGAGGATTTGCAAAGTACGTGTGAGACCATGGGTTCAACCCTCAAGTACCGCCAAACAAATCAAAAACCATGGGTTCAACCCTCAAGTACCATCAAACACCTGCCAAAATAATGCTATACAAATGATCCCAGCAGCCAGAGAACTGAAGTAGGAGGATTGCAAGTTTAAGACCAGCGTGTGCTCTATAGTGAGAATCTGTCTCAAGATAAAAACATAGGAAGGGTTGAAGATGTGACTCAGCGGTAAAGCACTCACCTAGCATGCATAAGGCCCTGGGTTTGATCCTTAGGACTAAAAACAAAGTTATCAAAATATAGCTGGGTGCAGTGGGCTACATATGTAATCCCAACAACTCCAGAGGTAGAAAATGGAGCCTCACAGCTTCAGGCAGCCTGCATAACTTAGCAAGACCTTATCTCCATTTAAAAAATATTTTAGCTGGGCACTGTGGCACAAGCCTGTAATCCCAGCGATTTGGGAGGAGAGGCAGGAGGATCACAAGTTCGAGACCAGAGGCAGTCTGCATCATTTAGCAGGACTCTGTCTCAAGTAAAAAAATGGGCTGGGGGTGCAGCTCAGTGGTCCAGCACTTGCAAAGCATGCAAGTGCAAGTGCAAGGCCCTGGGTTCAACCCCCAGGACAGCAAAATAAATAATAAATAAATAATATATGTATATATATATATGTATGTATGTATGTATGTATGTATGTTGTTATGTGCCGTTGAGTCATGTCCGACTCATAGCGACCCTCCTAGGGTTTTCAATGGTTGATTGTTTCGGGATTGCCTTGGGAGTGGATTGCCACCTCTTTCTCCCATATATATATATATATATATATATTTTTTTTTTTTCCACACTCAGCTAATACTCAGCCTCGAAGGTCTATGGGTGGTCAGCCCCTTGGTTTGTACATGTTAAAATGGGTGCTGGGAGGGGCCGCGGTGGGTCGCAAGCCCTGCTGTGGGTGGACCTTGCTCCTTTCCAGCACCTTCCAGGACTTCCCGACCAAGCACATAGTGCAGGGATGGGGGAAGAAGGCCTGGCTTGCTCCCAGGGGAGTAAAAGGCCAAGCAAATGGTCGCAGTGGAAGCGCTGGCTTTGGGGTCTGACTGCAAGTGCAGCTTTGCCTCCATGGGCCTCCCCCGGCCTGTCACCAATGCAAGGAAGCGTGGCCATGAGTCCAGTGAGACTGGCATTTCCCCAGACACGGTGTGCAGCGGCTCCTGTGTATTTCCATATGGGCGGGGCTCACCGTGGCCCCGCCCCGCACTGCCTCCTCAGCCTGCGCTGCCTCCCTTCACCACGGGGTGGCAGCAGCGGGTGCCACTGCCCAGCCTGAGCCTGAGCCGCGTCCCTGACTGGCTGACAGAGAAACCAGACGTGGGCCGCGAATGTCCCCAAGGCACACCGTGTGCCCGGCCTGGAGGCGTGCAGCGCTGGGGGCCTGGGCTCCGAAACACCAAACTTACAGTGGACCAGGTGCCCCGGTGCACGTGTCACGTGGGATGCCACCGCATCCGCAAGTGGCCTTGGACAGGTTTGATGGCCAGTGGGGCCAGGGTCAGTGCCACCCCTGGGCCCAGGGACGGCCGGCTGTCTGTCCTGCTGCCTCTAGTGCCCCTGGGGTCCCTTCCTCTGCCCCGTGTCTTTCTCTGATCACTCATTTCCCCTGCTCTGCCCTCCTGTGGGTCTGCCACGTGTCTGCCCAACCCCGTGTCCCGCATGTCCCCTGCCCTCTGCGTCTGTCTTGGCGGTGCTGTCCCTTGCTCTGGGGTGCTGCCCCTGAGTCTCCCTGAATCTCTGACCACTACTCTCTCCCTGTGTGCGCTTGACAGGTGGTAAGTCCGTCGGCCTCATGTGTCTGTCTGTCTGCCTGTGCTCACGACTCTAGGTCTCTGTCCTCTTTCTTCCCTGGCCTGGGCATCTCTTGCCCCGCATGGCCGCCTCTGTTTCTCCTTCTCGGTGGGTGGCTCTTCAGTGCCTCTCTGCCTGTCGCCCCCATCCCGTCTGCCTGTCCCCATCAACACCTGCCTCTCAGTCCCTTTCTGTCCCTTGCTGTGTGGCTCTTCCTCTCTGTGTGACTTGGTGTGTGTTCATTGGGGGCGTGGCCCCTGCTCTCTTCCTGCTGTCCCTTTCTCTGTGTGTCCCCGTCTCTCTCCATCTGTTTCTCTGCCTGTCTCTTTCTGTCTCTCTCTCCATCTCTCTGTCTTTCTCTCCTGTCTCCCCCTCTGCCTCTCTATCTCTCTTCTCTCTGTCTCTCTTTGTCTCTCTCCCTGTCTCTCTCTCTCCATCCCTCTCTCCACATCTGTCTGGCTCTCTCTGTCTCTTTCTGTCCTTCTCTGTCCCTGTCCCCCTGTCTCCTTGTCTCTCTCTGCCTGTCTCTCTCTGTGTCTCCATCTGTCTCTTGTCTCTCACCACCTCTCTGACTCTCTCCTGTCTCTCCCTCTCTGTCTCTCTGCCTGTCTCTCCTCTATCTCTGTCTCTTTGTCTCTCCCTCTCTTATCTCTCTCTGCCTCTCTGTCTCTCTCTCTGGCTCTATCTCTCCACCCCTCTCTCTCCACCTCTCTGTCTCTGTCTGTGTCTCTGTCTCTTTCTGTCCTTCTCCATCTCTGTCCCTCTCTGCCTCCCTGTCTCTCTCTGCCTCTCTCTGTGTCTCTGTCTCTTCCTCTCTCTGCCTGTCTCTCTGTCTGTCCTCTCTCCATCTCTGATTCTCTTTCCTGTCTCTCCCTCTCTGTTTCTCTGCCTGTCTCTCCCTCTCTCATCTACTTCTGTCTGTCTCTGTCTCTCGGTCTCTATCTGTCCCTCCCTCTCCCCCTCTCTCAGTCTCTGTCTGCGTCTGTCTCTGTCTCTCTGCGTGTCTCTCTCTCTGTCAGTCACTAGCCAGCCTGTCTGGTGAGTAGCGGATGTGAGACTGATTCAGTGGTGACAGGAAGCCACCGCCTGCTGTCCCCCGAGCCGGTGGTGTTGGCATTGACGTTGGCGCTCGCCGCGGCAGGTGTGTAGCCCCGGATGGGGCGGCCGTGCTGAGGAGCCCTCGACCCTCAGGTAAGCCTTTCCCAAGCAACGCGGAGCCTGGCGAAGCGGGGGCGCCAAGGTGTTGCTGGCCCGTAGCGGCCCCTGGCAGCCGGGCTGGGGGGGCTGCGGCACCTGGCGCCCCACTGCCCTGGCGCCTCTGGCCCTGTCCTGCCCTCACCTCCCCCTGCCCTGGGACACCCACAGGGTGGCCCTGCCTCAGCCAGAGCCTGGCCAGGGGCAGCCGACAGCCCCAACAGCCTCGGTGTCATATTCCTCTATAAACTGCTCTGTGAACTGCCCCGGGGCTGGGGAGCCGGGTGAGACTGTGCCCAGCTGTGCCCGGGCCCTGACCCAGGCTGGAGGGAAGGCGTCGTCCCTGTGCCCCACCCAGGCCCAGCCCGTCCTGTAGCAGATGACCGCTGTACGCCTAGGGGGCTGCTGTGCCCAGCTCCATTGCCCAGTGGCCCTGGCTGGCCAGGCTGCCACCACCCGGACTTCACTGCCGCCACTACCCCAGGACCAGAGTCGCCAGTCCCCTGCACCACCTCCGTCACACTTTGCCCTCCAGCCACCTGGGCCCTGCCCAGCCCTCCCTTTGGAGGCTTCTCTCTAGCCTCTATGGAGGCCCAAAGTTATTTGGACAAAATACGAGGCCCAAAGCCCCACCACGTGAATAAAGCCACCTGGGAGCTTCTAGCCCAGCCTCTTCCTCTCCTATGACCCCTCAGGGCCTCAGTTTCCCCATCCAGAGCCCAGAGGAGGCTGGGCGATTGGGGCAGGTGGTCTCCAAGGGCCGTTCTGGAGGAGGCCCAGGCTCGCCATCGCCCAGCGTGGCCCGAGGCCCCAGCGCCTTCCCTCGGCTGGAGGCCGGGTTGTTGCAAACCTGGTTCATATGAAAACTGCCCACTTCCCTTTGAGCTATTTTGGCTTGCAGAGCCTCTGCTGTGGTGGGACTGCCCCACCCTCCGCCACCCCGCCAGGCCCCTTGGGGCCTCCCTGGGGCTGTGGGACCTTCCTCTCCTGGGGCCCAGCCTCAGTGTCCTCTACCCTCACCCACTTGTTCAGAATCGGGGCAGGAGAGAAAGAGCAAGACAGAGGGACAGAGGCAGACTGAGCACAGTACACAGCAGGAGTATTTGTTCCGTGAGTCTGTATAAAAATGTGCTTCTTTTCAAATCTAATTAATTAGTTTTTATGGTACTGGGGCGTTGAACCCAGGGCCTCCCTCGCACCTACTTTGCAAGCTCTGTACCCCTGAGCTGCGCCAATATTTTATCTTGAGACAGGGTCTCGTTAAGTTACACAGGCTGCCTCTGGCCTTGAACTCACGATCCTCCTGCTTCCACCTCCCGAGTCACTGGGATGAGAGGCGTGGGCCTCCGCGCATGGCCTCAAATTGAATTTTCAAAAGGAAGGAAGTCCGTGGCATTTGGAGTCGGCCTGCTCTGGATTCGAATACTGGCGCCGCCTTGCTTGCTGTGTGACCTTGTGGGACACTAAACACCTCTCTGAGCCTCCCATTGCTCCCTAAGTAGAAAAGAGCTGGGTTCAGAAGTATCTCCCACCAGACACTGTTTCACTGGGGACTAAGCCACAGAATCAGCCTGGGGGGCTCCCACATGGCCACACCCACTCCGTAGGTCCCAGGCTTCTGGCCCCTCTGCCCCTACGGCAGTCACTGGAGGAAGGCTCTGGCCTGGGGTTCCCCTCAGTGGTGGGGTTTTTTTTGTTTTGTTTTGTTTGTTTGTTTGTCTGCGGTACTGGGGGTTAAACCCAGGGCCTCGCACCTGCATGCTCAGCAAGTGCTGGACCACTGAGCTGCACCCTCAGCCCATTTTTTTTTTTTTACTTTTTGAGACAGGGTCTCCCTAAATTATGCAGACTGCCTCTGGTCTCAAACTTGCAATCCTCCTGCCTCCGCCTCCCGAGCTGCTGGGATTACAGGCGTGCACCACCGCACACGGCATGCCCCTCAGTGTTGTGACAGGCCACCAGCAGCCCCTTCCCACGTCCCAGGGCTTAAGAACTGTAACAAGTGGTATGCCTCATTGCCACACTGGGCCTCGTGGTATAGTGGAGGGTCCAGCATCATTATTTCCCTGTCTAACAGGTGGGAGGCTAGAGATCCGCACTGACTCATGCCCTGCCCCAGTCTGGGGGCATCCAGGGGCCCTGCCCGCCTGGGATAGCAGAGTCCAGGAGCAGGAGGGCTCTGGTGGTTGAGGGCCTTTGAGGTGGGAGGTGGAGGTGTCCTCTGTACGAAGGCCCGAGGCACCTTCGAAGGGGCAGCAGGGGACAGCAGGCCGGCTCCTGGGCCCTTGAAGGCCACACCCAGAGTGCAGACTTACAACTGGGGTTGTCAGTGGACATTGAGGTTGGCGTATGGTTCCCATACGAGTGTGCAATGCACTCGAGTGTCTGTGGTTGAGTATCTTTTGGGGGCAGAAAGAGCTGGCGCGGGGGCACAAGCCTGTAATCTCACTGAGTCAGGAGGCAGAGGTGGGAGGATCCTGAATTTGAGGCCAGGGGCAGCCTGTGTAACTTAGCAAGATCCCGACTCAAAAAGTAAAAAATGGGCTGAATGTGCAGCAGCCCAGTGGGAAAGCGCTTGTGCAAAGTGTGTGCGAGGTCCTGGGTTCAAACCTCAGGACTGGAAAAAAAAAAAAACCAGGAAAAGAAAGCCACAGACAAAGATACCAGGAGTCAGGAGGCAGTGTCTCCTCGCTGAGGTGTGACCGGGAACCTCGTCCCTATTTTACTTTTACTTTTTTCTTTCTTTTTTTGTTTTTGTTTTTGTTTTTTGGTGGTTTTGTTTTTTGAGACAGAGTCTCACTGTGTAGCCCAGGCTGGCCTCCAACTCACGATCCTCCTGCCTCAGCCTCCCCAGGGCTGGGATCACAGGCGTGGCCACCATGCCAAGCTCCTCCCCCACCTGGAGATGAGACCTCAGAAGGTTGAGACAGGGTCTCTCCAGGCCCTGGTTGGCCTGGAGCCACCTTAGCCTCTGAGCCGTGGATTCCAGGCGGGTGCCGCCAGACCCGGCCTTGATCTTCATTGTATGAATGAGAAAACGGAGGCTTCTTGGGCACAGGCGGGATCTGATCCCGGGCCTCCTCCCTCCAGACCAGGGGGTCTCGGCTTCACATTGCTGGGCTGTGGTGGGGGCTGGGGCTGGGGCAGGAGCATCTCCTAGAGGGAAGGCGCCGAGGCACAGCCAGGTCCGGAAGGGCGGGCAGTGCCAGGCAGAGCCCAAGGGAGGCTGAGCTCCGCCCGGTCATCTTCCTGGTGACGTGGGCCGTGCTGGTCACCCGGCCCAGGAAGTCCCTTGTTCCAACTGACTCACTGGGTGCTGGGGGCGAGAGGATGTCTCCCTGGCAGCCCCCAACCGTGGCCCAGCGCTGCACAGACTCCTCATCCGTCACCTTTGCCACAGCAACTCAGGAAGCTCAGAGTTTCCAAGACTTGCCTAAGACCACAGGACTAATCAGGGCGACAGGCGGCCCAGCGTGGCCTCGGGGGAAGCCCAGAGCAGGAGGGGGCAGCACTGAATTCCACCTATGTCCTGTGACCGCTCCAGGCCTCACGCTCCCCAGCTGGGTCATGGGAAAACGGATGTACACGGAGCGGCCACTCGTGGACTTAGGCTCCATGAGTGCCCGCCACAGGGCACGCCCTCCACCCTGTCCCTCCCCAGTGCTGGGGGCCCAAGCCCTTCGTAGTTGTGATATTAGTCTTGGACGCCCACTTTGGAGGATCATGCCTGCTTTCATTCCCCAGCCCATTGCATGTGGCCTTGCCACGTGTGTCCCTGAGGCTGAGACCAGCAGCCACTGGCCACAGAGTGGCACATGCCAGCCAAGGATTCTGGGCCTCCTGTCTCAAGCCCAGCCTCCGGGTCACTCCAGCTCATCCCACTCCCAGGCGCCCCTCGGTACCTCCCTCAGGTTCTGTGCCTCTGCCAGGGCACCCTTCCTTGCCTCAGGCCTTCTGCATTGCCTCTTCCAGGAAGTCTGCCCTGACTTCCCTCCCCCAGCTTTGGTGACAGGCAGAACCTCAGCTGGCAGGCGCTGGAGGAAAGGAAGTTCCGTTCCCAGGTTTCCTGGGAGGCAGAGAAGGGCCACCAGGCGCTGAGTGTGGGCAGGGGTCCCCAGACTCCCAGCTGCCAGCCAAGATGGGTTGACAGACAGCAGCAGGATGCGATGGGCGGAGCCAGAGTTTGGGCAGGGCCTGGGGGGGTGACTCTCATCTTTCTCTGTACCAGCTGTGGGAGGGCTCTCCAGCCTCAGTTTCTTTTTTTTGAGTACTTGTGGGTTGAACCCAGAGCCTTGAGCATATTTTGCAAGTGCCTTACCACTGAGCTGCACTCTCAACCCTTTTTTTCTTTTTTGAGTTACTGGGGGTTGAACCCAGGGCCTCGTGCCTGCATGCTCTGCCAGTGCTGGACCATTGAGCTGCACCCTCAGACCGTTTTTTTACTTTTTGAGACAGGGTCTCGCTAAGTTATGCAGACTGCCTGTGGTCTCAAACTTGCGATCCTCCTGCCTCTGCCTCCTGAGCAGCTGGGATGACAAGTGTGCACCACCGCCCCCCGCTTCCTCAACCCATTTTAAAAAACTTTTTATTTCTTTGCAGTTCAGGGGCGGATGGGGGCCGAACCCAGAGTCTGGCACCTACTTTGCAAGCACTGTACCCTTGAGCTGCACCCTCAACCTCCCTCCCTTTGTTTTGAAATCTTGAGACAGGGTTTTGCCAAATTCCCCAGGCTGCCTCTGGTCTCCAACTTAGACCCTCCTGTCTCCGCCTCCCTAGTCACTGAGATTCCAGGGATGCGCCACTGAGTCCAGCTCCCAGCCTCAGTTTCTCCATCTCTGAATAGGGCAGAACTGTCCCCCCTCCCCCTCCAGGATGGGCGCTCAGAGCTGTGCGAGAGCACGCAGCAAGCTTGACGATGGGCCTCGATGGGCCTCGATGGCCCCGAGGCCCCGGCGCTGGCCAGCATCACACGGCGGGAACAGGGCTGCTTCTGCCTGGGCTCAGACTCGGCAGGGTTGGACCCTGAGCGTCCGGGGAGGGGGCAGGAGGCCGGGAGGCCGGGAGGCCCCGGGCTCATGTGGACCCTGATGCAGCGTTGCAGGCGGCAGCACCATGAGCGCGGAGACCGAGCTGCTGTGGCCGGGGGCAGCGCTGCTGCTGCTGCTGGGAGCCGCGGCCGGGCTGTGCGTGCGCTGTTCCCGTCCAGGTGAGCGGGGATCTAGGGGCGCTAGGGAGACTGTGGGCGGCCGTGTCCCAGAGGCCTCGCGGGCCACACCTGGCTACAAGGGAAGGGGCGGTGT
The DNA here is from genome assembly GCA_007922755.1 of Pedetes capensis. Classification (NCBI taxonomy): domain Eukaryota; kingdom Metazoa; phylum Chordata; class Mammalia; order Rodentia; family Pedetidae; genus Pedetes; species Pedetes capensis. Next base: position 59,427 of record VMDO01002390.1, on the reverse strand, counting down.
GGGTGGATTCCGCGGGTGGCCCCAACATTGCCCCTGGGGATGATGGACCTGGTTCCCTGGGGGCTTTGGTTCTGCAGGAACGAAAGGGGGGGGGTGTTTGGTGCCCAGGAATTGATCTGGACAAGGGTGAGGAGGTCGGGAGGCCTGGGGTCCCCCTTTTCCAAGTTATCTTCTCCTGGCAAAAGGTGAGCAAATGCCTTTGCTTCTTTCCTTTCGAGCCATCCTCCTGCCTCTGCCTCCTGAGTGCTGGGATCACAGGCGTGGCCACTGCGCCAGGCTCCTCCCCGACCTGGTAGACGAGAACTCGCGAGGTTGAGACAGGGTCTCGTGAGGTCCAGGCTGGCGTGCAACCCATCATCCTCCTGCCTCTGCCTCCCAAGTGCTGGGATCCCAGGTGTGGCCACCGGGCCAGGCTCCTCCCACACCTTGTACACGAGATCTCGCGAGGTTGAGACAGGATCTTGCGAGATCCAGGCTGGCGTGCAACTCCCTATTCTCCTGCCTCTGCCTCCCTAGTGCTGGGGTTCCAGGCCGTCGCCACCACTGCCTGTGAGCAAATGCCCTTTGAGTGACAGCTGGTCCCTAACAACGGGCCTTCTGAGGGCTCAGGGGCGATCCAAGGAGCTAACCTCAGACCTCATTTCCCACTTGCTCATCCCAGCTTGTCCTTGCAGGGGCAAAGAGGACAGAGAAAATCTACGAACAGAGAAATCTGTGAGTTCCCTCAGTGTCCTCGGCTGGTGTATTCGTGTGCCCTGGGTGTGGGGTCCCCAGCAGCCAGGGGCCACCCAGGCGCTGGTCCAGCCTGGGCTGGGGACAGTTGGGAGGTGGGGACACCAGGGCTATTGGACCCCCCCATTCTCCAGCCTCCCCTCCCTGAGGCTCAGGCTCCCCCGCCCTCGGCTTTCCCACGACCCCAGCCCAGCAGCTCCCAATGCTCTCGCCGGACGGTGGCGACAGGAACAGGCAGAATGTGTGCAGTGCCTGGGGGCGCCCCTGGGAATTTGCTAAAGGGACTCCAGAGGTTGTGGGGACCTGTCCCGACCAGGGCCCACATGCTGGAGAATGCAGACGGGGGCTGAGGCCCAAGCCCCCACCCAGCCCTGTGTTCAAGGGCAGTGGTCATTGATGTCCCATGATGCAGACCGTCACTGACCGCAAGGCGCCCGCATGCGCACACACGCTTCCCCCCGGCCCCCGCACACCCTTTCCACACACAGCACAGCCCTTGTGTGACGCCCGGGTGGACATATACGCGCACCCCCCCTTCCTCATTTCCTTTTGCAACTGAAAAACCACAGTGAGACTTGAAAATAGAAGTGGCCCCTACCCCACCCCCGGGGCTAGCGCTGGAGCGTTCTCAGCGGGGTTTTTTTTTTCTTTTTTTTCTTTTTTTTTTTTTTTTTGCCACTTGGCCCCCAGGCCTGCAGGTCTGTGAATTCCCCTGTTGCCCTCCAGGTCCCTGGGTTCTTGGCACCTCTTTTTTTTTTTTCACTCCCTTTCGGCCCCTGCCTGTCTAGAGCCATAGACTGGGGGGGCTGGGGGTTGCAGAAGCAAAATGGCCTCAGGTACCTGGGGTGGGGGCCGTGCGGAAGGAGGCCGGAGGAAACCTTGGGCTGTTCCCTTGCTTGGGGGGGCCTGTCTTGCCCTTCCTCACTTGGCATCACTCCCGCCATCTTGCACAAAGCCCCTACAGCGTGCTCCAAGCCCGGCACCCGAATCTCTTCCTTCAGAGAGGCATGTCTTGTTCTTGTGAATTTAGAGCGTAAATCTGGTCACTGTGACCCCCTCTAACTCCCAGGAAGTTTCTGCTAGTCTGACCTTTGTACCCATTCGGGTCCAGAGGAGCCCCCCAAACTGCTTTAACGAACAGCTATGTAATTGGCTCCACTGTCTCTTGGGGTAGCTTCCTCTCTCAAAGGCACTTCATGGTCCAAGATGGCAGCTGCTGCACCATCCCTCACCTCTGCATTCCAGTAGGAAGAAATGAAGGATAAGGAGAGAAGGGGTGTGCCCTAGTGGATAGTGCCCCCTGTCAGGAGTTTCTTTGGAAATGGCAACAACATTGGCTTGTATCTCATTGACCAGCGCTTAATCACGGGGCTACACTTATGTGTAAGGAAGGTGGGGAATGTCAACTTTTAGGTGGGCACATGGTGGCCTACATAGAAATCAAGGTTCTGCAAAGGAGCAAGAGGAATCTGAGTGATACCTAGGTAGGCCTTGAAGTGGCTTACCAGTTACAGGGGGGTAAATGGTGGTTTTGAACAGGGCCAGAGGGGGGTGGCCACTCCCTGGGAACAGCAGGCAGGGGACCATCTCTTGGTCACTCCCAGCTGAAATCATTTTTTTTTTCTCTTTCTTTTTCTTTCTTTCTTTTTTTTTTTTCAGTACTGGGGTTTGAACCCAGGGCCTCGCGCTTGCATGCTTTGCAAGTGCTGGACCACTGAGCTGTACCCCCAGACCCCCCCTTTTTTTTTTTACTTTTTGAGACAGGGTCTCACTAAGTTACGCAGACTGCCCCTGGTCTCGAACTTGCGATCCTCCTGCCTCCGCCTCCCGAGCCACTGGGATTACAGGCGTGCACCACCACAACCAGCTGCTGAAATCATTTTCTCCAAGTCAGCTATGAATCTCTGAGCAACAACCACCCATGTACCCCAGAAGATCAGGGTCCCCTCCCCAGCCCCACCAACAGATCCCCTCCGGAGGGACTGGAACCCCTAGCAGGATGTGGTCATCTGGGGCTGCATTGGGGCCGGGTGTGGCTGGAGGCTGGGCTCCAGCCCAGGCCCTGCGTGAAGGGTGGACACGCGCTGGGGAGGGGGAGGGGCCGTGGCACGGAGGCGTTGGGGTGTGGGGGGCACCCTGGGTCCGAGCCTGGAGGGACGGCAGACCCTCTTCACGACCCCCTCTTCCCTCCACCCCTCCTCTCTGTTCCTCATCTCTGTCTGTCCTGTCCCCGTGTCCCCTTGGCTGTGAGAAGCCACGCCCTGGCTCAGCCCGGCCCCTTGCATTTCCAGGCAAGGAACGGAGCAGAGCTTTGCCGTGGCCCGGACCTATTCCTGTGAGTACCCGGAAGGATCCAGGGGCTGGGCTCGGGGATGGGGTGTCAACTTCAAGGGCAGGTCCCTTCGGTCCCCATGGTCCTGAGGGTACGGGCTTGGCCTGATCTGGAGGGGTGAGGGGCTGTGCTAGCCTGGGGACCCAGCCCCTGCTCTCCCTTTACCTCTGCAGTGGTCAGACAAGCATGGCCAGGGCCCCTGATGGACACGGCTTCCGACCTGGCCTCTAACAGGTAGGAGTGAGCTCCCTGTTGTGGGTCCGGGGGGTCCCCACCTGGCCTGAGCCAGGCCCAGACCTCATTCCCTCCCCAGGCCCCAGAGCCCCAGGGCTGGGCTCTGAGGGGTCCCCAGGGGGCCGTGGGGCTCTTGGTGCCTCCTGAGTCCCGACCTGCCCCATCCCTGCAGGAAGGACAAGCTGCTGCTGTTCTCCCACCTGCACGGTGAGTGACACGGGGCAGGGTCAAGGCAAACTCAAGGGGGTACACGGCCAGGTACCGGGAGAGGCCTGCGCTGAGCTTGGGGCGGGTGGAGGCGGCCTGCGCAGGGAGGGCGCATGCGCACTGCGGCACACGCGGGCGCAGAGAACGGAGCATGCGCAAAGGTGCGACGCCTGCAAACCCAGTGCCCTGCCTGGGGCTGCCGACCAGGCGGGGCAGGGAGGGTGAGCTAGCGTGGCCTCTCTTCCAGATCCCGAGTCCCCCAGGTACCAGAACTTCAGCAAAGGTGGGTGGCTCTGGGGGGCGGGTGTGGTGGGGCCCCAGCCCTCGAGCTCAGGCCTGACCTTCCTGCCTCTTACAGGGAGCAGACAGGAGCGACACGCAGCCTGCACGTGAGTGGCCTTCTTTGGGCCCTGTCACCACCCCCCTCCCCGGTCCCACCTGTCACTGCCCCTCTGGCCTCCTTATCTATGAATGGTCAACCGCATCCTGCAAGAGGGCGTGGATCTGGGTAGGGTCGATTTCCTTCCGGTGACCGTGGCTGTGTGACCACTGGCCTCTGCCCTGCCCTGGGGGAGGTGCTGTGCTGCTCACCTGTCACCCGAAGGCACGTCACAGGGCTGGCACGGGAGCGCTGCCTTTGATGCCAGCGGGGGCAGGGGATCTCGGGTTGGAGGCCAGCCTGGGCCTCGCCAGACCCTGTCTCATTATTGCGAGATCATGGCTCAAGGTGGGGTAGGAGCCTGGCGTGGTGGCCACACCTGTGATCCCAGCACTTGGGAGGCCGAGGCAGGAGGATCGCGAGTTCAAGGCCAGCCTGGGCTACATAGAAAGACCATGTCTCAAACTCCAAAAAAACAACCTCAGAGTTACCGGGATGCCCAGCACCCCAAAGAGGAAGGGCCCCTGCTGGCAGGCATGTCTCATCTCACAAATGGGCAAACTGCCAGGCGTGGTGGCACACGCCTGTAATCCCAGCGGCGGGAGTTGGAGGAAAGAGGATCCCAAGTTTGAGACCAGAGGTAGTCTGTGTAACTTAGTGAGACCCTGTCTCAAAAAAAGTAAAAAAAAAAAAAAAAAAAAAAGGGCTCGGGGTTCAACTCAGTGGTCCACCACTTGCAAAGCATGCAGGTGCAAGGCTCTGGGTTCAACCCCCAGTACCGCAAATAAAAAAATAAATAAATAAAAAAAGATAAAAGGGCAAACTGTGGCCCGGGCAGGTGGGGACATGACGAAGATCACCTTAAAAGGTGTCAAGAACCAGACTGCCACCTGTCCATCCCCAGGGTGGCTCACAGACTGAGGGAAGCGGGGAGGGAAGATCAGAGGGGAGACCAAGGCTGAGCCCCCATAAGCCCCTGGGGGAGCGATAGCCACAGCCGCCCTGGCCTTTCCCCCCGGACCCCAGCCAACCCAGGCCTGCCCAGCAACCAGCCCTGCCTCTGTTTTCTTGGCCAGAGACCCCACTGCCGTGGACTGTTACGATTGGGGGCACTTCCAGAAGCCCCTGGAAGGTGAGGCGGAGGATGGGGTGGGTGGCGTGGGAGGACGCAGAGGAGGAGGCTGGGCCTCATCTGCGGAGGTCGGCAGAGGCAGGTGGAGAGGTGGACAGAGTCTGGCTATAGGCAGGAACCCCAGATGGTCATTGTGGGCAAAGGATGAGGACAGCGTGGAGTGGACATGGGGTCCAGAAGCAGAGGGGTGCTGCGGGTTGGGAAGTTTCTGGGAGGCCCGCTCCCTTGTCCTGTAGAGCCTGGCTGGATGCAGAAGGACAAAGAGCCTTTAGCCAGAAACATCTCTGCTTTAGGGGTGGGCGGGGTGGAGCCTGCTGATTGCTGCAGGGCCTGGGCTTCAGGCTGGGTCCTCAGCCTGGATCTTGCCTGAGCCATGCTGCCATGGGGAGCCTTCTCTTCCCCCTTCACTTCTAAAGTTAGGGGCAGCCTCATTCCTTGGAGTCCCTTTGTCACGGGGTAGACATGCAGTGAGGCTGAGCTAGAGCTTGGTTTCCCCATTGCAGGGCTGTGATGGGTGCTAGGTGCTATGGGGCCATGCCCAGCCTTGGTCCCCAGGCAACACGCCCCTCAGCCTGCCCTGCCCAGCTGGGGGCCGCTCCCAGGGGCTCTCTCTGAGCTGCTTCTGGTCTCCCTCCTTCCAGCCTTCCAAACACCATCATTTATGCTCCTGAATTGCAACCCCTCCCGCTCTGGTGTAGTCAGATGTGACCTTGGGGATGAGAAAGGAGTCCAGGGCGGAAGCTGCCAGAGACAGGCCAATGCCCACTAAGGAACCTGTCCAGGAAAGCTAGGCGTGGAGGTGCCTGGCTGTGATCCCAGCACTTGGGGAGGCTGAGGCAGGAGGATCGAGTGTTCCAGGCCGGCTTGGGCCCCGCGAAACCCCATCTCAGCCTCTAGAGATCTCATTTCAAGGTGGAGGAGGAGTTTGGCATGCACAGCCGCCTGTGATCCCAGCATTTGGGAGGCTGAGGCCGGATTGCAAGTTCCAGGACAGCCTGGGCTATGTAGTAGAGCCTGCCTCAAAAACCAAAACAAAAAGCCAGGCGCAGTGGCACATGCCTGTAATCCCAGTGGCTCAGAAGGCAGAAGCAGGAGGATTGCAAGCTTGAGACCAGAGGCAGTCTGTGTAATTTAGCGAGACCCTGTCTCAAAAAGTTAAAAAGAAAAAGGGTTGGGGGCGCAGCTCAGTGGTCCAGCACTTGCAGAGCATGCAAGCACGAGGCCCTGGGTTCAACTCCCAGTACTGCAAAAAAAAAAGAAAGAAAGAAAGGAAGGAAGGAAGGAAGGAAGAGAAGAAAGAAAAGAAGCTTGTCTAGGAAAATGCTGGAAACCCTGGGGCCAGGGCTCGGCAGGATAAGTCGCCTGGCAGGAGAGCCACACCTGGAGGGCAGGACTCACTACCAGCCCAGGCCACCTCCCTTCTCTCTGGCAGTTGACGAGGATGCCATTTCCTACGAGAACGTGCTCATCTGCAAGCCAAGGGCCACCGAGTCAGGTGAGGCTGCACAGCTTAGGAAAGGCAGGCAAGGGGAGGGGGCGACATCATCAGCCGGGCCCCACTGTGCTCATGGCAGTGGAGGTCTCCCAGGCTCAAAGGCTTTGCCTGCCTTGAAGCCTGGAGGTTCTGGATGCCGGTGGTCCCTTTGGGTAAAGCGGTGCCTGGTGTGGTGGGAGGAGGCTCGTCAGCTTGGTGCCTCAAGGGGCAGCAGCAAGGCAACACCCCCTCCCTGGCTGGGGCTCTGTGAAAAGGGACTGGCACCTCACTGGCCCTGAGGTCTGACCCCATGGCTGCCCCTGCCCACTGTCTCCTGCTCCCCAGCAGGTGGGGAGGAGTCTGAGGATTATCAGAACTCAGCATCCATCCGTCACTGGCAGGCGTCCATGACTGCCGTGGGTAGGTGACCAGAGATCAGAGTTTGCCAGGCTCAACTCAAGCAGGCTGGGTGGCTGGCTTCGAGGGTGAACCTGGGTGAGATTACAGCTGACTCCACAGTGGAGCCTCCAGTGCTCCCGAGGCTGCAGAGACCTTGCCCTCGGCTCACACTCCCTCAGTGACAGCTTGGCCTTTGGGGCCCAGTCCTCATGCACTGGCCACCCTCTCCTGTGTGGCTGGAGCTGCTCTTGTGGCAGGATGATCTGTAGCAAACCCCACAGACATCACCAAGTCCCGTCCAGTGTGACATTTCCTGTGGGTGCTCTGTGGAGTCTGGGGTCTGAGCCCAGGGAACCCTAGCTGGGGAACGGGGGTGGGGTGTGCAAGTGAGCCGTCCCCCCATCTGCCTCCTCCCCTGGCCCACAGAGCAAGTCTCGAAAGCAGCACATTCGACCCCAGCGGGAAGCCCAGACGAGGACGACGGGGAGCCGGATTACGTGAACGGCGATGTGGCCGCAGCCCAGGAGGCCTAGGGGAGAGCGGAGGCAGGTACAGCGACCCCCAGGCAAGGGCCAAGCAGGATCCTGGGGGACCCTCGGCGAGGCAGGGGTGGCCTCCGTGGGGGCTCAGGATGGTGTTGGGGAAGGAGATGCTCAGCAGCCCACCTGCCCCACTTCCTGTGGGACCAGGCGACCCGCAGCAGGTGGCTTGGGGAGGTGACAGGTTTTCAAGCAGGCATAGGGTTGACGCTGCTGGGGGCGTCAGACAGGAGACTAGTGAGCAGCAGGGAGGTGGGCATTGGGTGGGTCTCTCAGCTCCATCGCCAGCTTGTCTGTGGGCCACCTTGAGCCAGGGACTTAATCTCCTCATTTCTTTATCTCTTTTCTTTTCTCTTTTCTTTCTTTCTTTTCCTTTCTTTCTTTCTTTACTTTCCTTTTTCTTTCTTTCTTTCTTTCTTTCTTTCTTTCTTTCTTTTCTTTCTTTCATTCAGCAAAGGACTTAATCTCAAAGAACCTCTCTCTTTTGCTTCCCTCGTTCCCTCCTTCCTTTTGTTCCTTTTCTTTCTTCCCGTCTCTCTCTGTCACCTTTATAGTACTGGGGGTGGACCCAGGATCTCACCGTTGCTAAGCAAGGGCTCGACCACTGACCTGCACCCCCAGCCCTTTTCCTGTTTTTCATTTTGAGACAGGGTCTCGCCAAGTTACCCAGGCTGCCTCTGACCTTGAACTTGCGATCCTCCCGCCTCAGCCTCCCGAGGGCTGGGATCACAGGCGGGCGCCAAGACCCCAGGCTATGAGAAGGTTTGGAACAGAAGGGTGACTTGATGTTTGTAAAGGGTGGCTGGCTGCTGGATACAGGACATAGAGAGGATGCGGACCAGCACAAGCTGGCTTGGGGCCTGTGTGGCGGCAGTAGGGACAGGGACGGCAGGGTGTGGAGTGGGAGAGAGATAGGAAGTGGGGCTGGGAGGATTTGAGTGCTGAGCAAGGCCACAGTCAGCAGCTAAGATGCTCAAGGTGCCAGAAAGCCAGCCTGGGCTACACAGCAACATTATCTCAAAAAAACAAAAACAAAACAAAAGCAAGAAAAATAACAAAAAAAACAAACGGCTAATACTCCTGGATGGGCAAGTTCTGTTCTTACCAGGAGGCAGGAAGGCAGGTGGACACCGACCCCAAATAACTTTCTTGTTCCCAGGGAACAAAATAGTAGTTGAGGTCAACGCTTCCCCTGTAACAAACTCTCCTCCTCCTTTGCCTGCGCTGTTCAACTTTCAGGCCAATTGCTATAGCAACTCCTGGATGGGCCACCAACATACCATGAGGACCACTTGGGCAGCGAGGACAGCCTGGGAAAGACAGTTACACTGGGATCTACCTGACCTGTGGGAGCCCCCAGCCCCGGCCTCTGCCCTGCCCTGGGCTTCCTTGGCCAAGGCGGGGCCTCAGGGCACTCAGCTCCCGCTGTGATTGGACACCCAAGATTTAGGGCACGCTGCATCCCCGCCCCTGAATCTAAAACATTGTAGAACACTGGCATTTGTATCCTTTTTGGTTTTTTATGAGCTGGTCTCAAGCGTAGCCCAGACTGGCCTCAAACTCATGATCCTCCTGCCTCAGCCTCCCGAGTGCTGTGATCACAGGCGTGGCCACCACGCCAGGCTCCTCCTCCACCTTGAGATGAGATCTCTCGCGGTTGAGGCAGGGTCTCGTGAGGCCCAGCTGGCCAGGATCTTGTGATCCTCCTTCCGCCTTCTTAGTGCAGGGTGTCACAAGCGTGGCCACCACGCCAGGCTCCTCCCCCGCCTGGAGACCAATCTCGCGAGATTGAGGCAGGGTCTTGAGAGGCCCAGGCTGCCTGGATTTCAAGATCTTCCTGTGTCAGCCTCCCTAGTGCTGGGGTCACAGGTGGGCGCCACCACCCCGGCCTTGTTTCCTCTTCTGTTTGGATTGGGATCTGAAGTTGCTTCCTAGCGTTGGTTTCCAGGAATGCTTCTTAAATGATCGTTCATCTTGTACAGTTAATTTATATAGGTGGATCTCTATTTAATATTCTGAGCCTCGGGAGAATTTCTGAATTACTGTATTTTCTCTTAGAAAGCATTACGTGGACTTAACCGTCAGTGGACTGGTTGCCGGGAGAGAGAGGAGCCAGGGCCTCTCCTTGCTTTGGCCTCCTCTTTTCAGGACGAGGTCAAAGCCATCTGAATGTCCCTTCCATGCAAATGTCATTTGCTGTGACAAAAGCCCACCACGCCCTGGAGATGTGGTGGTCGGACCAAGGTCCAGAGGCTCAGCTCCGCTGCCCTGGGACGCTCTGCTCCTGGGCTGGCCTTGGCTGAGCTGAGCGGACACCTGGCTGTCTTGTGAGAAGGGCAGGGCTGTGGGGACCTTGTGGGTCGGAAGTGCCCCCGGAGGAACAAAATGCCCACTCCTCCCACAACATTCAATAAAGTGTTTCAGCGTGAAAGGGGTGATTCAGTGAGTCCTCTATGTCTATGCCCTCTGTTCCGGTGAAGACCTTTTAAGGGATTGAGGCCAGAACTCCACCCCCTGCCCCCTGTACTGGGGGTTGAACCCAGGGCCTTGCGCTTTCATGCTCTGCAAGTGCTGGGCCACTGAGCTGTACCCCCAGCCCATTTTTTTACTTTTTTTGAGACAGGGTCTCACTAAGTTATGCAGACTGCTTCTGGTCTCCAACTTGCGATCCTCCTGCCTCCGCCTCCAGAGCCACTGGGCTGACAGGCGTGCGCTACCGCGCCCAGTTTAGGACTTTTTTTTTTCTTTTGAGACAAGGTCTCATCCTGTAGCCCAAGCTGCCCTTGAACTCCCGATCCTCCTGCCTGAGTGCTGGGATCACAGGCGTGGCCACCACACCAAGCTCCTCCCCCAGCTTGTGACAAGACCTCCTGAGGTTGACACAGGGTCTCGCGAGGCCCAGGCTGGCCTAGACTCGATATCCTCCTGCCTCAGCCTCCCTAGTGCTGGGATCCCAGGCGGGCACCACCACATAAGGCTCTGCCTCTACCTTGAGATAAGATCTCGCGAAGTTGAGATAGCATCTAGCGATCCTCCCATCTCAGCCACCTGAGTGCTGAGACTTCAGGCACCACAGCGACCAGCTGTTTTTTTTTTTTTTTTTGGTTTTTGCAGGGCCGGGGCTGGAACCCGGTGCTTTGCGCAACGCTCCACCGCTGAGCCACACCCTCAGCCCAAGCGCTTTCCGTGGGGCTTGTGGCCCAGAGTGCTGTGCGAGGTCTTTGGAAATACACAGGAAATTAGTCAACCCTGCTCTCCTCCCTGGACCTGGTCCCTTCGGGTTTCCAGAACATCTGACACTGGCTAGTGTTATCTGCCATCTAAGTCACCTTTTGGGGCGCTGGTCAAGCACTGTGGGACAAACACTGTAAGGCTTTATTAGTAAACACGCCAACGCGGCAGAAACTGGGGCCCTGCCACCACAGCCCTGCGTCTCTGGGTCTCAGGTCGTATGTAGAGAGTCACAGGGAAGTGATGGACGGGCGCTAGAAGCCACATGGAAGCCGCCGGAGTTTAACATGGGGCGCGTCCCAGCACCAGCCTTACGGGGTGGTTTCCTCTGATGGGAGGCTCGGACGCCAGCATTGCACGGGTAAGGAGTTCCGACTGGCGGATGAAGTCTCCACTCAGCTGGCCACCGGGGCCATTGTCTTCTGACACAGCCTGGCCAGGAGCCCCGCCATCTGCAGGAGGGAGTTCACCCCTTCTGCCACTCTCATGTGCGTGTACCCGATCTCCTGGAGAACGAACCAAAGGTAACCATGACAGGCTAATAGCCAGGTGCCCTGGCGCAGGACCGTGATCCCAGCTCCCGGGAGGCAGAGGCGGGAGGATCGCAAGTTGGAGGCTAGAGGCAGCCTGCGTAACTTAGTGAGGCCCTGAGTCAAAAGAAAAAGTAAAAAGTGGGCTGAAGATGCCGCCCAGTGGTGAAAGATCTGCAACATGTGCTTGAGGCCCTGGGTTCAACCCTGAGTACTGTAAAAATAAAATAGATAGGAGGAGGACCGGTCAGGAAGAGAGACACCCCAAGGGACGCCGAGGTCCCCGACTGGGTGGGACAGACCCTCAGGCCTCAGGGAGGTCGGCCTCCCAAACCCCCAATGCCATCCAGCAACTTAACAGACGCATCTGAGGTGTCAGGGCTGTGAGCGCGGGGAGATATCAGGGCCTGGTGTGTTTTCTTTTTTGGTGGCACTGGGGACGGAGCCCAGGAGCTCAGTGCACGCTCACCAAGCCCTCTGGCGGCTGAGCTGAACCCCCAGCCCAAGGGCGCAAGTTTTTTTTGTTTTTGTTTTGTTTTGTTTTGTTTTGTTTTGCGGTACAGGGGCTTGAACCCAGGGCCTTGCGCCTGCATGCTCTGCAAGTGCTGGACCACTGAGTTGCACCCCTAGCCCTTTTTTTTTTACTTTTTGAGACAGGGTCTTGCTAAGTTATGCAGACTGCCTCTGGTCTCGAACTTGCGATCCTCCTGCCCCCGCCTCCCCCTCCCGAGCCGCTGGGATGACAGGTGTGCGCCACCGCGCCTGGCAGGGGATGAGTTCTTGAGCCGCGCATCTCCGTCCCTGACCCACCTTGATGAACTCCAGCTTCAGGTACTCGGCCATCGGGAAGGTTTTGCACACTCGGAAGATGTTGCCGATGATGTCCTCGGGGGAGTAGCCCAGGTGCCACAGGTGAGCGAGGATCTAGACAGACGACAGACGGAAACGGAAACGCCGTGAGGATCTGGGTGGCAGGACAGGAAGTCCAAGCCACGCCCACCTCGGGAGCACCGGCTCAGCCCACGTGACCCACGTGGCTTTGGGAACCCCCTGACCGAGCAGCGCTGGGGACACCAGTGCACTTTGGTGGGATTCACCTCTTTCCCACCAGGCGCTGCGAATGTCCCCATCTGCACTGCGAGTCAGTCTCCACTGCGCCAAGGTCAGGATTTTTTTGTGTGTGTGTGGTACTGGGGGTTGAACCCAGTGCCTCCCACTTGCATGCTTTGCAAGTGCTGGACCACTGAGCTGCACCCCAAGTCCTTTTTTTTTTTTTTTTTTTTTTTACTTTTTCAGACAGGGTCTCGCTAAATTATGCAGGCTGCCTCTGGTCTCAAACTTGCGATCCTCCTGCCTCTGCCTCTGGAGCTGCTGGGATTACAGGCGTGTGCCACCACGCCCGGCTTTGTTTTCTATTTTTTGTGGTATTGGGAGGCTGAACCCAGGGTCTCTCACACATGCTTCCCAAGTGCTCTGCCACTGAGCTGCGACCCCAGTCCATTATTCATTCCCTCTTTTATCTTGAGTCAGGGTCTCACTAAATTGCACAGGCCACCTCTGGCCTGGAACTTGCAATCCTCCGGCCTTGGCCTCCTGAGTGCTGGGATCACAGGCGTGAGAGAGGCCGCCTGGATCAATGTCTTTATCCAGAGCCTCGGAGCCAGAACCACCTGCCAGCTGGCTCCAAGTCACAGGAGCCCCGTGCAGGAAAAAGTCCCAGGCAAAGCCCACCCAGGCCATGATCCCAGAGGCGTCCGGCCTCCTCACCTGCCGCCCTGCCTGTCCCACCCAGACAGGGCTTGGGAGACAATCCTTCCTGCCTGCGCCTGGGCATCCTGTGCGGAACTGGGGGTGGGGTGGGGGGCGCTCTGTGTTCTTGACTCTGAAGGCTTCCCCCAGGCCCACTCAGTGGCCAGCTTCTGGAGCCAGGTCTCTGCCTCAGTTTCCCTGCCTGGCACTCCAGCTTCCCATTCGACTGGACCCCCCGCGCTAACCCCGAGCAGCAGGGGGCTGGGCGAGGGAAGTCCAAGCCACACCCACCTCAGGGAGCACCGGCTCCTCCCACGTGACCCACGTGGCTTTGGGAAGCCACTGCCACCCACGGGCCTCCAGGTCACTCAGACCCAGGCAGGCCTCCCAGAATGAGCCCGCAGGCCCACAATCCTGCTGTTGCCGCCTCCGCTCCCTGACCCGCCTCTCCTGGGTGGAGGGAGCCCCGTGTTCCTCGGGAGGGCGGAGGAGGCTGCGTCCCCACCACCCAAGGGAAGATGGTGTCCTGAGGAAGGAGCCGGTGACGGGCCTCCCTCTCCCGGGGTGCAATTATTCCAAAGACAGGATTTCCGGTTCTGGGGTGACCATCCAGCCCCCGAGTCACGGGCCCCTCGTCTATGAAGCGCGCCAGAACCCCGGCGCGATCTGAAGGATTACGGGGAGCGATGCGGAGTCGGTGCACGGAGGCGGGTCCCTGCCCTGCTGGAGAAGCCGGGGGTCCTTCCCGAATCGGGGAGCAGGGTGGAGGCCCACCTTGTAGGCGTCGTCGATGTTGGCGTCCACGCAGTGCTGGATCATCTCCTTCACCAGCAGCGGGTGGGGCTCATCGCAGACCTGAGCGGGCGAACGAGAGGCGCGTCAGGACCCCCGGGGCCCATTCGTTCTTTTTTGTCTTGCAGTACTGGGGGTCGAACCCAAGGCTTCACGCATGCGAGGCAAGTGCTACACCACGGAGCTGCGCCCCGGCCCCGTTTTAACGTTGACACAGGATCTCGCTAAATTGCACGGGCTGTGTCTGGCCTCCAACTTAGGATCCTCCAGCCTCAGCCTCCTGAGCCGCTGGGATCACAGGTGGGTGCCACAGCATCTGGCTTCAAAGGAACTTTTGTTTTTGTTTTTGTTTTGCAGTACTGGGGATGGAACCTAGGGCCTCACACCTGCATGCTTTGCAGATGGAAATGCAGTAAGGCTCTGGAGAGCGGGACAGGAAGTCCAAGCCACGCCCAGCTCAGGCCTCCCACGTCTAGGGGAGCACCGGCTCATCCCACATGACCCACTGGACCACTGAGCTGCACCCCCAGCCCATTTTTTTACTTTTTGAGACAGGCTCTCACTAAGTTACGCAGGCTGCCTCTGGTCTGGAACTTGCGATCCGCCCACCGCCCCCTCCTGAGCCACTGGGATTACAGGTGTGCGCCACCACGCCCGGCACTTAAACATTTTTAAGGTGGCTGGGATTGTAGCTCAGTAGTGCCGCCTGTAACTCCAGCAAGTGGGAAGTGGAGGCGGGAAGATCCCAAATTCGAGGACAGACTAGGTTACAAAGTGGGATCATCTCAAAAAAGTAAAAGAAGAGCCAGGCGAGGTGGCTCACGTTTGTCATCCCAGCAACTCAGGAGGCGGAGGCAGAAGGATCACAGGTTCAAGGCCAGAGGCAGCCTGCGCAGCTTAGGGAGACCCTGTCTCAAGATAAAAAATAGGAAATGGGCTGGAGGTGCAGCCCGGTGGCGGACGCCCTGGGCTCAATCCTCCAGTGCTGCAAAACAAAAACAAAAAAATGTAAACCAAACGTGGTAAGAGAGGGCTGTCAACTGCAGGTTGACAACTCCCCACCACTTCCATGGCCTAAGGAAGGAGAAGTCACCAGCTGGACACTGAGTGGCCACCAAAGTGTGGCCTCGGGTTTTCAAAAAGAATCCCCTAGCTGGGTGCAGTGGTGCCGGCCTGTAATCTCAGCGACTTGGGAAGCAGAGGCAGGAGGATCGCAGGTTCAAGGCCAGAGGCAGCCTGCGTAATGTAGAGAGAGCCTGTCGCAATTTAGAAAGTAAAATAGGGGCTGGGGGGCAGCTCAGTGGCAGAGCGCTTACAGAGTATGCGTAAAGCATTGAATTCAGCCTCCTCGTATACCAAACAAACAAACAACAACAACACAAAAAACCCCACAGAATCCCCTAAAGAATGCTTTTACACTCTACAGAAGTAGGAGCCACTGTGTCCGGCCTGGTGCTGAGAAGGCTCGTGGCCCTCCCTCTAGGGGGAGGAGCGTTGAGCAGGGCACAGCAGGGCAGAGCACGGCTGCCCAGGGGTCCTGTGGTGCTCCTTCCTGCTGCTCAGTGGCCAAGTGATGTGGGCCAGGCCACCAGAGACCACTGGTGGCACTAAGAACCTCTCTGCACAGGGAGGTTGTGGGGATCGACTAAGACACCTGCCTCGGCCAGCTGGCCACCCGCACACAGGGGACGGCCCCAAGGCCTCCCGCCTCTCCTGGGCATGAAGGCAAAAGCAGCAGCAGTGAAAGGCCAAAGGGGCCCAGGGCAGACTCCCTGGCTCCCTCCTCCCACAGCCCACCAGGGCCCTCTGCCCCTTTCCTTTGCACACAGTGCTGCTGCTTCTTTTTTTGTTTCATTTTGGTTTGGCTTTGGTTTTCTGAGACAGGGCCTTGCTACATAGCCCAACCTGGCCTAGAACTGGCCATCCTCCTGCCTCTGCCTCCGGAGCGCTGGGATCACAGCCGTGGCCTCCACACCAGGCTCCTCCCACACCTGGAGATGAGATCTCGCGAGGTTAAGCCAGGGTCTCAGGAGGCCCATGCTGGCCTGGACCTCGAGATCCTCCTGCCTTAGCCTCCCAAGAAATGGGATCACAGGCGGGTGCCACCCTGTCAGGCCAGCCCCGTCCCCTTCCTGCCTTGCTGGCCCCCAGGTACACGTCGCCCGTGTGGACTGCCCCCCCCCCCCCCCCCGTGCCTGCGGTACCTTGAACACGTTTTCACTGTTGATGAAGCCAAATCCCGAGAAGGTGGACTGCAGATTGTTCAGGGCCTGGTGAGGGGCAGAAAGGTGTCAAAGGTAACTTTGCATCACCACCCTATCCTCGCCCTCCTGCAGCCTCGGTCTCGCGCCGGCTGGACCCGGTCCGATACCGGCCCCTCGCTTCCCCCAGGGAAAGGCCACAGGTGAAGGGCGTCGCTCACGCACCAACCTGCCGCATGTCCCCCTGGGCTGTGAAGATGATGGCCTCCAGGCCGTCGTCAGTGTAGGGCACCTCCTCCTTCTCAATGACACTCAGGAGCCTGGTGAGGACCTGGGCGTCGGTGAGCTTGGTGTAGCGCAGCACCGCACAGCGTGACTGGATGGGCTCTGGACACAGAGGGCACAGTGAGGCCCCTCCCGAGGCTGGGGCTGCCGTGAGCTCAGCGGTCACGAGGACACAGTGCCTCGGCCTGCTCGGGCCAGCGGGCACTCGGGAGGGACACGTGAACGAGGGTCAGAGAGCAAAGACACAGCCAGGCGCAGTGGCGCACGCCTGTAATCCCAGTGGCTCGGGAGGCAGAGGCAGGAGGATCACAAATTCGAGACCAGAGGCAGTCTGCGTAACTTAGTGAGACCCTGTCTCAAAAAGTAAAAAAAAACATGGGCTGGGGGTGCAGCTCAGTGGTCCAGCACTTGCAGAGCATGGAAGTGCAAGGCCCTGGGTTCAACCCCCAGTACCTCAAAAAAAAAAAAAAAAAAAAAAAGAGCAAAGATACCTGCCTTGACATGACCATGGCAGCTACGGCTTCCCACAGGGGAGATGGCGCTCTAGGACAGACACATCCATGGGCCACAAGCCCCCTGATAAATTGGAACCAGCCCAGGGGCCCTGGAATCATGGTGGAGGCTGGACTCCAGCCTTTCTGGGCAGATCACAGGTTGGCCTGGCAGGGTGGAAGAGACCCCGTGGCCTCTTTGAAGTTCCACAGGAGCCGGGCACAGGAGCGCCCGCCTGTGATCCCAGCACACAGGAGGCAGAGGCAGGTGGATTGCAAGTTCCAGTCCAGCCTGGGCCTTGAGACCTTGTCTCAACCTCAGGAGATCTGGTCTCAAGATGGGGGAGGAGCCTGGCACAGTGGCCATGCCTGTGATCCCAGCACTCCAGAGGCAGAGGCGGGAGGATCGCGAGTTCCAGGCCAGAAGGAGCCTGGGCAATTCAGTGAGACTCTGTCGCAAGATAAAAATTAGAAAAGCTGGGTGCAGTAGCACACGCCTGTAATCCCAGCGGCTCAGGAGGCGGAGGTGGGAGGATCGCAAGTTCAAGACCAGAGGCAGTCTGCGTAACTTAGTGAGATCCTGTCTCAAAAAAAGTAAAAAAAAAAAAAAAAAAGGGCTGGGGGCACAGCTCAGTGGTCCAGCACTTGCAGAGCATGCAAGCGCGAGGCCCTGGGTTCAATCCCCAGTACCAAAAAAAAAGGTAAAAATCAGAAAAGAGGTTGGGGTACAGCTCGGTGGTAGAGCACTTGCAAAGTCAGCGCCAGACCCTGGTTTCAGCGCCCCAATACCACAAAAAAATAAATAAGAAAAGGCTGACGTGTGAGGTTCCTAGTGAGGCCGTCCCTGGGGATGACCAAGGCCAATTCCGGAACAATCTACGCCAAGGGCTTGAGCAAGCAAAGCACAACAGCACATAGAGAGGAACGGCGATGGCGACTCTACGCTCGAGATATAAAAAGTCACGTGTGCTTTCGAGAGTGCAAGAGTCAGACAGCCTAAGGCTGCAATCCCTCTTCCATTTGCTGTGTGACTTTGGGAAAACCAGTCAACCTATCTGGGCTTTGCTTTTCTCATCTATCAAGCGAAGCCAAGAGGCTGCGGGTGTAGTTCCGTGGTCAAGCGCTTACCTAGCATGCATGAGGCCCTGGGTTCTGTCCCCGGCTTACAAATAAAATAAAATAAGGCAAAACAGCCTGCAGCCATAGCCCTGTGGCATCCGATCCCGTCAGATCTCAGAAGCTAAGCAGGGTCGGGCCTGGTTAGTACCTGGATGGGAGACCGCCTGGGAACACCAGAAGCTGCAGGCTTGGGAGAAGGACTTGGCAACCCCCTCCCAAAAATCAATCTGCCATTGAAAACCCTATGAACAGCAGAGAAGCACTGACAATAGTGTTTCCCCTGTTGTACAGAGGGTCACTATGAGTCAGATATCGACTCGATGGCACCTAACAACAACAACAAGGCAAAACAAAAAGAGTGCAGGTGAGTACACTGCGGATGCGGCCTGCCGGGGGCACACTCACCTATGATTTTGTCGGAGGCGTTACAGGCGAGAGCAAAGCGCGTGGTTTTGGAGTAGATTTCCATGGTCCTCCTCAGGGCCTGCTGAGCTCCATCGGTCATGCTGAGAAGACAGACAGAGGGGGCAGTTTGCATCCAGAGCCCCCGGGACAAAACTGAACAATAATGGGATGCTTGCACTGTCCCCAAAGTACGCAGGCCATGGAAAGTGTTTACTCCGGCACACAGTAAAACAACCTACCAGTGGATGATAAATGTTGGTTGGTTGGTTGGTTGTTGCCATCAAGACGGTATCCGACTCATAGCGACCCTCATAGGGTTTTCAATGGCTGACTGTTTCGGGATTGCCTTGGGAGTGGATTGCCAGGCCCGTCTCCCATTTTTGCGGTGCTGGGAATTGAACTCGGGACCTCAGAGACTGCAGGGCAGCGTTCTACCAACTGAGCTAAATCCCAGCCCCTGATAAATGTTAACGGCTAGTAATGCTATAAATGATGGTTAATGTGTATCCATACTACAGATACAGTACAGCTGTTAGGTACTGTGTTCAAGAAGAAAAAAAGGAGAAAGAAAAGCCAGGGGTCACTGTATACACCTGTACTTCTAATCCTAGCCCTCAGGAGGCTGGGGTCCTGATCAATGGAGTCCTGATCAAGAGGATCAGTGAGATTTTGAGGCCAACCTGGGCTACAGAGCAAGACCCTGTCTCGAACAAAACAAGCTGGGTGTGGTTGGTGTCTGCCTGTAATCCCAGCAATTTGGGAGATTGGGGGATCGCAAGTTCAAGGAAGGCCAGAGGCAGCCTGGGTAACTTACCGAGACTCTCACTCAAAATAAAAAATGAGCTGGGGGTGCAACCCAGTGGTAGAGTACTTACAAAGTATGTGTGAGGCCCTGGGTTCAAGCCCTAAGTACCATGAAGAGAAGCGAAGAAAAAAGAAAGAAAAGAGAAAAGAGAAGAGAAGAGAAAAAGAAAGAAGGAAGAGAAAGGAAGGGAAGGAAAAAAAAAAGGAGGAGGAAGGAAGGGAAGGAAGGAACGAGGGAGGGGATTGAACTCAGGGCCTCCCACTTGCATGCTTTGCAAATGCTGTACTGTTAGGCTGCACCCTTACCTCATTTTTTTTTTCTTACTTTTTATTTTGAGACAAGGTCTCCCTAAATTACGTAGGCTGCCTCTGGTCTCAAACTTGCCATCCTCCTGCCCCTGGCTCCCGAGCCGCTGAGATCACAGGTGTGCGCCACAGCGCCCAGCAAAACGATAGACTTTTAATTTCACGTGCATTCTGACTATAATAAAAAAGTTTCCATTAGCCGGGCATGGTGGCGCATGGCGCACGCCTGTAATCCCAGTTACTCGGGAGGCGGTGGCAGGAGGATCACAAGTTTGAGGCCAGAGGAAGCATGCGTCCCTTAGCGAGATCCTGTCTCAAAAAGTGAAAAACTGGGCTGAGGGTGCAGCTCAGTGGTCCAGCCCGTGCAGAGCATGCAAGTGTGAGGCCCTGGGTCCGACTCTCAGTACCACAAAAACAAACAAACAAACAAACAAACAAAGTTTCCATTTAAATCATTCCTTAAGTGATGCAGAGGCCCACAAGTTAACTGTCTACCTTAGACAAATGTTGCTTTTCTTTTTCTTTCTGGAGGTAGCATCTAATTATATAGCACGGGCTGGCCTTGAACTCATGATTCTCCTGCCTCAGCCTTGCAAGCACAGGGGCTACAGACAGCACTATCACGCCCAGTTAGACCAACGTTCCTATGTTAGTTAATAAAGTAAAGGTTTGATGCATAGGCCCTTATTTAAACTGCTTTTTTTTTTTTTTTTGCGGTACTGGGGGTTGAACCCAGGGCCTCACGCCTGCATGCTCTGCAAGTGCTGGACCACTGAGCTGCACCCTCAGCCACCCTTTTTTTTTTTTTTACTTTTTGAGACAGGGTCTCGCTAAGTTTCGCAGACTGCCTCTGGTCTTGAACTTGCGATCCTCCTGCCTCTGCCTCCTCAGCTGCTGGGATGACAGGCGTGCGCCACTGCGCCCAGCTTAAACTGCTTTTTGAAGCAGTGATAAGCAAATCTACCACTGCAGCGCTCTTTCTTCTAATTTAGTAAACCCGGAAGCGTCAGAGACCAAGCTCAAGACGCGTGGCGAAGCTCGCACCTGTCGGCTTCGTCCAGGATGATGATCTTGTGTCGACCTTTGGGAAGGGTGACCTTCTGCTGGGCGAACATTTTGATCTTGTTCCTCACAACATCGATGCCCCTGAAACGAAAAGCTGGAATTTATGCATACTGTCATTTTCCGAGGTAAATACAGTTGCTTTCACGGGGACTTTTATTTCTTTTTACTTATTTCCTTATTTTTTGCCGTGCTAGGGATGAGGCCAGGGCCCACCACCTGGTAGCCAAGTGCTCTACCACTGGCGACATCCCCAGCCCATGGTTATTTTGAGACAGGGTTTCAGTATGGAGCCAGGCTGGATTTGAACTCACAATCCTCCTGCCTTGGCCTCCGGAGGGCTGGGATCACAGGCGTGGCCACCACACCAGGCTCCTCCCCTCCCCTGAAATGAGATCTCGAGAGGCTGAGACAGGGTCTTGTGAGGCCCCAGGCTGGACTTCAACTTGTGATCCTCCTGCCTCAGCCTCCCCAGTGCTGAGATCACAGGTGGGCACTACCAAGCCCAGCCACCTTTTATACTTATTATTGTTTCCATTACTGGAGAGCTGAATCCAGGACCTTCAGCATGCTAGGCAAGTTTTCCACCACTAAGCCACTCCTCCAGCCCCTTTTTTATTTTGGGACAGGGTCTCAAGGCCCTGGGTTTGACACTCCCATCACCCCAAAAAAGGGCAAAATGTAACTTCTTATGTATGTATATATATATATATTTTTTTTTGTGGTGCTAGGGGTTGAACCCAGGGCCTCGCGCTTCCCTGCTTTGCAAGTGCTGGACCACTGAGTCACACACCCAGCCCATTTTTTTTTACTTTTTTGAGACAGGGTCTCACTAAATTACGCACACTACCTCTGGTCTCGAACTTGCAATCCTCCTGCCTCTGCCTCCCCAGCCGCTAGGATTACAGGCTTTCACCACCACGCCCAGCTTTATGTATATTTTATACTTTAAAGTAGTTTTTAAATTTTTTCCCAGGCATGGTGGTGCACATCTGCAATCATAGAAACTCAGGAGGCGAAGACAGGAGAATCAAGCATTCAAGGCCAGCGACAGCCTTTGCAACTTAGCAAAACCATGATTCAAAATAAAAAAAAGTGGGCTGGGGGTGCAGCCCAGTGGCAGAGCACTTGCAAAGTATGTGCGAGGCCCTGGGTTCAACCCCCAAGTACCAAAACATAAATAAATAAAATAATTTGAAGGGAAGCAGAGATTGCAGGAGGTGGGGTGGGAAGGAGAATCAATGTAGAGGGATAAAGGGGGAGAGGATGATCTCAATGTAAACAATGCAACTCCATGAGTACAAGGGAAAAATAGGGGAACATAAACCAAATATGCATGAGTTTTACTACATATTAGTCGGAACTTTCCATAAACCTTGTAAGTTGATAAAAGTATAACCCAAAGAGATGTCATAGCTGCATAATGGAAAAAGTAAATGCTAGCCGGGTGTGGTGGCGCATGCCTGTCATCCCAGCGGCTCGGGAGGCAGAGGCGGGAGGATCGCAAGTTCGAGACCAGAGGCAGTCTGCGTAATTTAGCGAGACCCTGTCTCAAAAAGTAAAAAAAAAAAATGGGCTGAGGTGCAGCTCACTGGTCCAGCACTTGCAGAGCATGCAGGCACAAGGCCCTGGGTTCAACTCCCAGTACCGCAAAAAAAAAAAAAGAAAAAGTAAATGCTATATTACCCTATGGCCTGCAGCTGTAGCCCTGTGTCATCCGATCCCGTCAGATCTCGGAAGCTAAGCAGGGTCGGGCCTGGTTAGTACCTGAATGGGAGACCGCCTGGGAACACCAGAAGCTGTAGGCTTGGGAGAAGGACCTGGCAACCCCCTCCCAAAAATCAATCTGCCATTGAAAACCCTATGAACAGCAGAGAAGCACTGACAATGGTGTTTTCCCTGTTGTACAGAGGGTCGCTATGAGTCGGATACCGACTCGACGGCACCTAACAACAACAACAACAATATGACCCTATATACCACACCAACATACACCAATAGAGGGAGAAAAAAATTTTTAATAAAAATAAATTTACATTTTCCATATTTTTTTTTTTAAAAAGGGACCCAGCAGGTGCTCCTGCCGCCCCAGGGACAAGCCATCAGTTCTCAGGCTCTGTCACTGGGAAGGGTCGCAGGAAGACATGGGGCCGGGGAGGCCAGCTCCAGGCACACCCTAGAACCGCAGAAAGGCTGTGCCCACAACACCACAGGGGAGCCAGGCTGCCCCGTGCCCTCCCTCCGGGCCGTACCTGTCATTGGACGCATTCAGTTCCAGGACGGCCTCCTTCAGCGCTGGGCCCAGCAGGGCTCGTGCCAAACACAGGATGCTGGTGGTCTTGCCAGTGCCGGGAGGGCCCTGGGAACGAGGGGTCCGTGAGCAGTTCATACCCTCGCTGCTGAGGGCACCGACTCCCCACTCACTCCCCAGCCCCAACCCCACAACACACATGGCGTCCCCCCAACCCACCACAGAGGCACTTCAGAGGGCAGGGGCCTGGGACACCAAAATAACGACAGAACCAGGACCCGGTACTCACAGCGATGATGATGTTGGGCACATTTCCTTCCCTGGCGAAGACCTGAGAGAAAGAGCGTTGTTAAAAATGGCTCACCGTAGCCGGGCGCCGTGGCGCGTGCCGTGTAATCCCAGCAGTTTGGGAGGTGGAGGCAGGAGGATCACAAGTTCGAGACCAGAGGCAGTCTGCGTAATTTAGCAAGACCCTGTCTCAAAACATAAAAAAATGGGCTGGGGGTGCAGCTCAGTGGTCCAGCACTTGCAGAGCATGCAGGCGTGAGGCCCTGGGTTCAACCCCCAGTACCGCAAAAAAAAAAAAAAAAAAAAAAAGGCTCACCGCGCCATGCACAGTGGTGCATGCCTGTCATCCCAGCAGCTTGGGAGGCGGAGGCAGGAGGATCGCAAGTTCGAGACCAGAGGCAGTCTGCGTAACTTACTAAGACCCTGCCTCAAAAAGTAAAAAAAAAAAAAAGGGCTGGGGGTGCAGCTCGGTGGTCCAGCACTTGCAGAATACGCAAGCACGAAGCCTTGGGTTCAACGCCCAGTACCGCAAAAAAACAAAAGAAAATTAAAAAAAAAAAAAAAAAAAAGAGGCTCACCTACCCAGTACAAGGGAGGCTGAGGCACGTGCAGTCAATGCAAATTCAAGGCCAGTTTGGACTACATGGAGAGTTCCATGACAGCCTGGAGCTACCCAGCAAGACCCTGTCTCCAAATAAGTAAATAGTTCCCTGATTTGTAATCCCAGGCCCTGTCTATAAATAAATAAATAATAAATAAATAATAAATAAACTGTTTCCGGACCTGTAATCCCAGACCCTGGTGCTGAGGGTGCTGAAGGCTGTTTCTGTAGGTCTCCTGGTTAAGAACTGTTTTCAGTTTTGTTTTATTTTATGGATTTTGAGACGTGATCTCACTGCGTAGCCCAGGCTGGCCTCGACCTCACAATCCTCCAGCCTCAGCCTCCCAAGTGCTGGCATAATGAGCATGTGCCATGACCACCTGGTTGCTTTTCACTTCTTTCTTTCTTTCCTTCTTTCTTTCTTTTTTTTTTTTTGGGGGGGGGGGTACTGGGGGTTGAACCCAGGGCCTTGCACCTGCATGCTCTGCAAGTGCTGAACCACTGAGCTGCACCCTCAGCCCTTTTTTTTTTTTTTGAGACAGGGTCTCGCTAAATTACGCAGGCTGCCTCTGGTCTTGAATTTGCGATCCTCCTGCCTCTGCCTCCCAAACCACTGGGATTACAGGTGTGCGCCACTGCGCCCAGTGCCTTTTTTTTTGGCTTTTTCAGACAGGGTTTCACTGTGTATCCCAGGCTGTCCTGGAACTCACTATGTAGACCAGACTGGCCTTGAACTCACATAGATCCTCCTGGCTCAGCCTCCTGAGCGCTGGGATTACAAGCGTGTACCACCACACCCGTGCTGGCTTTTCACATTTTTAAAGCACTAGGTTTTCTATTTGTTTTCGTGGTCCTGAGGATGAAACCCAGGACCTCTGCCATGCTGAGCACACACTTTACCACTGAGCTACAACTCAGCATGTTTTTTAAAAAAATAAGGAAAGAATATTGGACAAAGACTTTATGTGGCATGCAAGGCCTACCATATTTATTATCTGACCTTTATAGAAAAAATTTACCTAGCCGGGCCTGGTGGCGCACACCTGTAATCCCAGAGGCTCGGGAGGCAGAGGTGGGAGGATCACAAGTTCGAGACCAGAGGCAGTCTGCGTAACTTAGCGAGACCCTGTCTCAAAAAGTAAAAAAAAAAAAAAAAAAAAAAATGGTCTGAGGTGCAGCTCAGTGGTCCAGCACTTGCAGAGCATGCAGGTGTGAGGCCCTGGGTTCAACCCCCAGTACCGCAAAAAAAAAAAAAAGAAAAGAAAAGAAAAGAAAAAGTTTACCTTCCCGCTCTAGCAGAATAAAATCAAGTCTGAATCCTCTCTCTAGTAAGCCAGGCCTCCAACAATTAATTACCCACTGCGGCTTGTATTCTCTCCCAAACTGAATGTCTCCCAATCTCTCAATTCTTTTGGACTCTCCTTAATCGGATTCTTCTTAATTGAAATCTCCTTCTGGATTCTTGTCCTTAATTGTTTTTTCTTTTTGTGAAGTACTGGGGTTTGAACTCAGGGCTTTGCCCATGCTCAGCAAGTGCTCCACCACTGAGCCACACTCCCAGCTGCTTCTGTATTTTTCATTGTGAGGCAGAGTCTCACTAAATTGCGCAAGCTGCCTCTGGCCTCCCCCTGGAGATCCCCTCCTGCCTCCACCTCCTGAGTTGCTGGGATTACACGCATGTGCCCAGCACCCAGCTTCCTTACTATCTCGGCTGTCTTCCTCTAAATGTCTTTAGCTTCTTCTTTTTTTTTTTTTTTTGCGGTACTGGGATTTGAACCCAGGGCCTCGAGCCTGCATGCTCTGCAAGTGCTGAACCGCTGAGCTGCACCCCCAGCCCGTTTTTTTTATTTTTTGAGACAGGGTCTCGCTAAATTACTCAGACTGCCTCTGTTCTTGAACTTGCGATCCTCCTGCCTTCACCTCCCGAGCCGCTGGGATTACAGGCGTGCGCCACCACACCCGGCTGCCTTTAGCTTCTTGAAGCCACAACAAAGAAATCTGAGTGCCATTTCAAAAGTCACTCACAGGCTGGGACCTGGGGGTGTAGCTCAGTGGTAGAATAAATGCTTGGCATGTGCAAGGCCCTGGGGTCTATCCCCAGCACCGCCAAAAACAGAAAAAAGGAGGGGGGAATAAAAAAGAAGTTGCTCACCTCTAGCCTGCTCACGGTATCTTCATTCCCAACGACCTCACTCAGCTTTATTGGCCTGTATTTTTCAACCCTGTTTTGAAGAAAATGCATAAAAATGTCACCATGGCTATATTCACGGTACCCAGAAGAAAATACTAAAGGGCAATCCTAAGGGCTTCACCCATCGTCATCAATCATATATTCAATAAAAACATGCCAAAGGAGGCTGGGTGCTGTGTTGCACGCCTGCAATCCCAGAGACTCAGGAGGCTGAGGCAGGAGAATTATGAATTGAGGCCAGAGGAAGCCTGCACAATTTAACAAAACCCTGTCTCCAAAATTAAACATAAAAAAGGGGGGTAGGGGGGTGCGGCATAGTGGTAGAGCATTTGCAGAGCATGTGCAAGGCCCTGGGGTTGACCTTTAATACTGAAAAAAAAAAAAAAAAAAAAAAAGAGCCCAATGGACGCAAGTTTTTAATTTAAGGAAGTGGCCAAATGTCATTTGAAATGTTAGATGCCTAAGAATTGCCGACCACAGGCTTCATACCCGCCACAGCACAGAAACACCTGTTGCTGCTGGAGAGGGGCCAGAGCTGGCCATCTGGAGCAATAGCGCACTGCGCAGCAAGCGGTCGGCGGTCACAACAGAGGCCACACACACAGGGTACGGACATCATCTGGTCTGACAGACATGGGGGCACGTGGGCTCTTTCCTCATCCTTACCTGCCAGTTTCTGCTGACACGTGCCAAGCGCTCAGCAGGGCTGTCTAGACGGACACCACCGGGCTCGCCTGGGGTCCTATTAGGCCATGTGGAATGGACAGGTTGATGGTCTATTCACCTGAACAGTTCTTTTAGTCTATTGTTTTTTTAAACACAGGATCTCGCTATACAGCCCAGACTGGCCTCAAACTTGTGATCCTCCTGCTTCAGCCTCCCAAGTGCTGAATTCTGCCTTTCATTTAATTAATTAATTTATTTATTTGTGGTATTGGGGAGGTGAACTCGGGGCCTTGCACATACTTTGCAAGTGCTCTCCCACTGAGCTGCACCCCCAGCCCATTTTTTACTTCTTGTCTTGAGAAAGGGCCTCTCTACACAAGCTAGATCCAGCCTCGAACTTGTGGGTCCTCCTGCCTCCACCTCCCGAGTCACTGGGATCACAAGCATAAGCCACCATGCCAAGCTCCTCCCCTACCTTAAGATGAGACCTTGCAAAGTTGAGACAGGGTCGTGCAAAGCACAGGCTGGCCTGGAACGCACTATCCTCCCGTGTCTGCCTCCCAAATGCTGGGATTACAAGTGTGTGCCCGCACAATTTAACAAAACCCTGTCTCCAAAATAAAACATAAAAAGGGGGGCTAGGGGTGTGGCACAGTGGTAGAGCATTTGCAGAGCATGTGCAAGGCCCTGGGGTGAACCTTTAATGCTGCAAAAAAAAAAAAAAAAGCCCAATGGATGCAAGTTTTTACTTTAAGGAGTTGGCCAAATGTCATTTGAAATGTTAGATGCCTATTTATTATTTTGATGCAAGACAAACGCAGGTTTGCGGTCAGCCCAGGCTACACAGCAAGTTCCAAGCCAGCCTGGGCTATAAGAGTATGTTAGGTGCTGTGGAGTCACTATCCGACTCATAGCAACCCTGCGTTCAACAGGCAAAACACCATTGTCAGTGCTTCTCTGCTATTCATAGGGTTTTCACTGGCAGATATAAGAGTATAGTTAATTTTAATAATATATGTTATTGACCCTGCAACCCGGGTGCTTCTAGGAAAAAGGATGACCACACAGTGCCTTATGTATTTCCAACATGCCAGGAGGGACCAATCCCTGGAGAAGTACATCAGGATAGGAGAGTGGCAGGCCAAGAAGAAAAGGAAGACTCTCCACCAGATGGAGTGACACAGGGGCTGCAACAATGGGCTTAAACACAAAAAAGATCGTGTGCCTGGCACAGAATCGAGGAGTGTTTTGTTGTGCTGTACACAGGGTATCTATGAGTCCTACCCCACTTGATGACACCTAACAACAACAGTATGGCCAACTAGTATCCTTTTCAGCATGCAATCAATATAAAAAACGACTGAGGTTTTTAACAAATACTAAGAGCAGTACTTTTTTTTTTTTTTTTTTAACAAAGCAGTATTTCATTTTAACCAATACTAAGAGCAGGTGGGGCTGGGATGTAGCTCAGTTGGTAGAGCACTGCTCTGCAGTCTCTGAGGTCCCGGGTTCCATTCCCAGCACCGCAAAAATGGGAGAAGGACCTGGCAATCCACTCCCAAGGCAATCCTGAAACAATCAGCCATTGGAGACACTATGAGGGTCCATTGGAGACACTATGAGGGTCGCTGTGAACCGGACAGGACTTGATGGCACCTGACAAGAGCAGGTGGGCACCCCTGTCAGGGTACTGCATGCAGATCTCAGGTCGGTCGCTCTGAAACCCAGAAGAGCTCGGCGACCCACGCCCCTCGCCTTCTGCTAACAAAAATCCCGAGGCCTCGGGGGCGCCTGCTCCCCTCCGGGCCTCCCGAACCATCGGAACCCCGCACCCCAGGTTCCTCCGGATCACCGCCCACCCCTGGCCCCCTCACATCCAGCTGCGCCCACTGTCTACGCCCTGGATCCTCACCACGGCAGCTCGTAGTGGCCGCTGCTGCCGGAGGCCTTGCTGGTGGCAGGCGCAGGGTCCTGGTCCCCGCCGCTCTCCTGCACCTCCATTTCTGCGGCTCCTCTTCCCGCCGCCCGAAGCCCCGCCCCGTGACGCCATCACGCAAAGCCCCGCCCCGTTTCCTAGGGGACCCCGCACGCCAGTGGAAGCGGCGGGCCGGCCCTCTTTCCGCGCGTGCGCAGAAAGCTCGGCGTGCAGCGCAAGGCGGTTGCTGGGGGCCGCGGTAGCCACGGGAGACCCGGCGTCCGGCCTGGGAGCGCGAGGACCGCGAGGCCGAAGCGGGTCGCGCTCGGAGAAGGCAGGTCGCTCCCGGAACGGGCGTGTGCGCGATGGGTCCGTGGACTCGCTCGGTCCAAGCCTGCGCCCGCGCGGGGTGGGAGCGTCCTGCCCGGTGCGCGCGGGGACCAGCGGGTCCTTTGGGCCGGAGCCGACCACGCCTGGGGCCCGCGGGGGCCCGGCGCTCAGGTTGCTCCGAATCTCCCAGGGATCGGCCCCCTTTGGGGGGCTCCTGCGCCCCACATCGGGTTTGGTTCTAATCGCGTACTAGCAAGGTATTCTCGCCCTGGAGTGCCACCCACCATCCCACCCCATTTTGCAAAAAAAAAAAAAAAGGAAACTGGCGCTCTGTCAGGTGTAACTCAGTTTTGCTACCTGTTGAGCTAATCTTTCCTCCCGTAGCGTGAACGTCATAATGATGATGATGATGATGATGATGATGATGACGACTGTCGGGTTGGGATTTAATTCAGTTGGTATTGCTCTGCTCTGCGGTCTCTGAGGTCCCGAGTTCGATTCCCAGCACCGTAAAAGTGGGAGAAGGACGTGGCAATCCACTCCCGAGGCAATCCCGGAACAGCCATTGAAAACCCTCTGAGGGTCGCTATGAGTTGGACTCGATAGCACCTAACAACAACAACAACCTGATGACTGTCACTGACTACACCCTTACAGTGCCTATACTATGCACTTACCGTTCATATTTGCAGAGTTAGAAGCAAGCATGGAGATGATTAAATAATTTGTCCAATGTCATTTAGGTGGTAAGTGGTGGAGTCAGAATTCATTCTGTACTATGTTGCCAAAGATCTATGCACATGTTTTTGTTTGTTTGTTTGTTTGTTTTGCACTTAGCATATCACATTGTAATTTCAGGATAAAAATTGGTACAGCTCAGTGGCAGAGCACTTGCCATGTGTAAGGCCCTGGGTTTGATCCTCAGCTCTGGAGAAAATTTGGTGGTAGCATCTGAATTGAAGGCAGGAATCGGGACCTATTTATTCCCAGTGTTAGCACAAAGCCTGGAGCCCTGCGAAGTTCCCATGCACGTCTCTGTATTGAACAATGAGGATCAGTGTTTCCCGCGCAGTTGGATCCCCTGTGAGAAGTAGGTTGCATCCACCCCAGAGGACTGATCGCAGCCCTGTGGTATTTTCTTTCCATTGGTTTGAATCCATATGTATTACAGATAGAAGACCTTGTCCTCAGGCAACTGGTTAGTCATTCAAGTAAATATGGGCCCCAGCTGCTCATGGTGGCCCTTGCCTCTAATCCCAACAGTGGGGAGGCTGAGGCAGGAAGATCGCAAGTTTGAGGCTAGCCTGGGCTACATACGTAGCAACACCCTGTCTTAAAATAAACATCATCATCATAATGGTAATAATATGAGTAAATAGCTGGGCACCATGGCACCCGCCTGTCATCTTAGCAGTTCAGGAGACAGGCGGGAGGGTTGTGAGTTTAAAGCCCGAGGCATCCTGTGCGACTCAGTGAGACCCTGCCTTAAAATTAAAAAAAAAAAAAAAAGTAAAAAGGGGCTGCAGCGCAGGTCAGTGATAGAGCACTTGAACAGTATGCACAAGGCCCTGAGTTCAACACCCCAGTACTGTAAAAAACATAATAGTAAGCCAAGCATGGGACTCAGGAGGCGGAGGCAGGATCACAGGTTCGAGACCAGAGGCAGCCTGTGTAATTTAGTGAGACTTTGTCTCAAGATTAAAAATTAAAACTGGGCTAGGGGTGCAGCCCAGTGGTAGAGCACTTGCAAAGTATGTGCAAGGCCCTGGGTTCAACCTCCAAGTAACAGAAAATTCTCTTTTTGTTTTATAATGTAGTTGTTGTTGTTCTGTGCCTTCAAGTTGAATCTGACTTATATCGCCCTTCATAAGATTTTCTTTTCTTTTCTTTTTTTTTTTATTGTAGTACTGGGGGTGGAACCCAGGAGTAGATTAACACATCCTTCTCCTGTTTTTTGCAGTGCTGGGGATGGAACCTGGGTCCTCAGAGAGTGCGGAGCAGCACTCTCTCAACTGAGCTAAACCTCAGTCCCCAATTACGTCTTGTTAGATGCTGCGGAGTAGGTATCTGATTCATAATGACCCTATGTACGATAAATAGAACACTATTGTCAGTGCTTCTCTGCTATTCATAGGGTTTTCCATGACTTGATTGTTTCTTGGGAGTGGGTTGCCAGGTCCTTCTTCCAAGCCTATAGCACCTGGTGTTCCCAGATGGTCTCCCATCCAAGTACTAACTGAGATACCCAGGCTGACCAAACACCATACCTTCTCTGAAGTTTGATCTCAGGGTCACTTTGATTCTTAGAAAAAACCACAGAGCTGCATTCCAAGAGATACAGGCCTAGATCAAAGGGCTGCAGATGCAGGCAGTGATCACTGAGAACTCCCAGACCCCCTGATAAGGCAGATAACATGCCTGAGTCAACCTTCAAATCTTAGATCAAAGGACTGACCAAACCTGCACCCCCTCCTCACCCCTGCCTGTAACCCTCAATAAAAACCCTCACCAGCAGCAAGTATGGGGTCCGACACTAAACCCACTAAACCGCTGTGTTGGTGAAGGGTGGCGCCCTCAAGTTCGAGCTTTAATAAAGGCTCTTTGTTCCTGCATGTGACTTTGGACTCCCTGGTGATCTTTGGGGAACTTGAACTCTGGGCATAACACTAACCAGGCCCGACCCTGCTTAGCTTCTGAGATGTGATGGGATCTGACTCCACAGCGGTACAGCTGCAGGCAAATGTATCTTAGAAATCTAATAAATATGTAACACGTTGACTCTTAAGTTCTCTTGATTGGCCTAATACTATGTAATTGGTATGGTGGGATCATATTCGACCCCATGAAGGACTTCCCTGCCTTAACTGCTACAGTGCCACACATCTGACACTTGCCTGAAGTCACTGATGTCATGAGATTACGTGGAATAACCTGTTTGTGCATCAATTAGGGATTTTTTAAAAATAGCAAAATTTCAACTCAGGTGTCTATTTTCACCCCATGACACCAGTTAAGGTTTAAATCTATGGAGCTATCTTGGATATATTTTTATGTCACTATTCATAAGTTCTTTATGTCTTTGGAGGGAAAAATTTAAAATTTTCTTTCCTGGCCTGATGGCACAGGCCTGGATTCCTAGCAATTGGAAGGTAGAAGCCGGAAGATCACAAGTTTGAAGCCACCCTGGGCTACATAGTGAGTTCCAGGCCAGCCTATACCCTATATTCCCTGGTACTGGGGGGCTGAACCTGGAGCCTCATGTGAGCTTTGCAAGCACTCTGCCATAAACCTGCTCTCCCAACCCCTTTTTGATTTTTTTAAATCAAGTCAAGGTCTTATTAAATTATGCAGGCTGCCTCTGGCCTCAAACCTGAGATCCTCCTGCCTCCACCTCCCGAGTTGCTGAGATTACAGGCGTGCGCCACCGCACTCAGGTAAAAGCAAAACAAAACAAAACAATTTTTTTCCTTAAGTTGTTGTTAGGTGCTGTCAAGTCGGTATCCAACCCATAGCGACCCTATGTACAACAGGCGAAACGCTATTGTTAGTGCTTCTCTGCTATTCATAGGGTTTTCAATGGCAGATTGATTTTTGGGAGTGGGTTGCCGGGTCCTTCTCCCATCCATTAGTGTAAACTTCTTTTTTTCATGGTGTTGGGTGTTTAACCTAGGACCTTGCCACGTGCTCTAGGCACGTGCTAGGCAAGTGCTCTACCACTGAGCTACAGCTCCAGTCTTAAAGCTTTCTTGGCTCTGTGATTTTTCCTTGGGATTATTCCCACGTGGTAATTCCTATTTTCCTGTACCCAGCGGTCACACCTACCCTTCCCACCACGTAACACCGTTTAAGAGACTCAACATTTTCAACCAGTGCAGAAAGTGGTGTGTAGTTCCTTCTCCTCTCATGGTTCTACCCCCAAACCCCCACTGTACAAGAGGCACTGCCAGGGCTCTGCTGTCCTTGATGTGCCTGGAATGTGAAGAGGGCCAGAAAGGGAGGTAACCTTTGGCACGGAGACACACGGTCAGGGCATTTTTCTTTTCTCTAGATGGAGCCTTCTGTGACTTGTTGGACTTGGGCCCAGACTGAGCTTAGAGCTTAAAAAACCCCCGCCACTCCCCTAGGGCCAAACAGCAGCAATGTTGGGGGACCAGAGAGTGTTGGGGAAACCACAGGCTCTTGAGAAAGGGCAGTAATAATCACAGAGACTGCCTCCTCTCAAGTCCATGGAGTCCCAGGAAATTGAATTCACCCCCAGGCTAAGCTCCCAGACTCTATTAATCGCCAAAGGACAAGTCTGTCAGACAAAAGAAGAAGAAACTGGGCCTGGTGGATCCCTGTAATCCCAGCCCTCAGGAGGCTGAGGCAGGAGCATCCTTGCAAATTTAAGGCTAGCGTGGATACGTGGTGAGTTCCAGGCCAGCTGGGGGTACATAGCAAGAACCTGTCTCAAAAACTCAAAAATAAATAAATAAATTAAAATAACATAACATAAAAATTCAAAAAGGAAGAGTGTTCGGAATGAAATAGAAAACGAAATCCTTAACCCAAACCCAGAGTTTTCCAATAAATTTTTCAAATAGGACAGGCAACAAATCTGACTTAAGACGATACCTTGACTTTGACCTTAGGCCATTAGTGTTTGTGGCTCCTTCATACATAGTCTTTATATATTTGACATAATAAGGATTTGAAATGCTTAGGACTGGGTGTGTTAATGTCCAAACAGGGAAATTTATGAGTTTAATTTAAAGTATATACTTGAATCAAGTGCACTTGTGATTTTAGAATGGAATATTACTAAGTTTATAAATAGTATTAGGACAATCAAGAGAACTTGAGATTCAACATGCTGTTGTGGTTAGGTGCTGCCGAGTTGGGTCCCACTCATAGCGACCCTCATAGGGTTTTCAATGGCTGATTGTTTCGAGATTGCCTCAGGAGTGGATTGCCATGTCCTTTTCCCATATAGAGAAAGATTTATTGTTGTTGTTGTAGTTTGGTGCTGTCAAGTCGTGTCTGACTCATAGCAACCCTCTTAGGGTTTTCAGTGGCTGACTGTTTTTCGAGATTGCCTTGGGAGTGGATCGCCACGTCCTTCTCCTGTTTTTGTGGTGCTGGGAATCGAATCTGGGACCTCAGAGACTGCAGAGGGGCGCTCTACCAACTGAGGTGAATCCCAGCTGAGATTCAACATATTACACATTTATTAACTTTCTAAGATACATTCGAGGACTGGGGTTTAGCTCAGTGGGTAGAGTGCTGCTCTGTACTTTCTGAAGACCTGGGTTCGATCCTCAGCACTGCAAAAATCAGAGGAGGATGTGGCAATCCATTCCCAGAAGAATCCCACAACAAGCCGGGCACAGTGGTGCACGCCTGTAATCCCAGCGGCTCAGGAGGCGGAGGCAGGAGGATCACAAGTTCGAGACTAGAGTCAGTCTGCGTAATTTAGTGAGACCCTGACTCAAAAAAAAAAAAAAAAAAACCTGAGAAAATGGACTGGGGGTGCAGCTCAGTGGTACAGCACTTACAAAGCATGCAAGCGTGAGGCCCTGGATTCAACCTCCAGTACCACAAACACACACACAAAAAGAATCCCAAAACAGCCATTGAAAACCCTGAGGGGTCGCTATGAGTCAGACCTGTGACTTGGTGGCACCTAACAAGAAACAAGATATATGCAAGTACTTGGAAGGTTTGACACATAACAGAGGTACATTTTTAACTTAATTACTTTTTATAACCTAGGTATTTAAAAAGGAAAAAAAAAAAGCTTAAATATACAAGAGTAGTTTAGAGGTTCAAGAAAAGTTAATTGGGGCTTTGGGCATAGCTTAGTGGTAGAACGCTTGCCTAGCCTGCTTGAGGCCTTGGGTTCCACGCCCACCAATCACAAAACAAAATAAAATCAGAATAAAAATATGATAATAATTGTACCCCAAAAGACTTTAAGAGTTATTGTCAAATTTTGCTTATAGAAAGGTTATGCTCCCCCAGCCCGTATTTTAAAACTTGCACAGTAGACTAAAAGGCTTGGCGAGGAAGGAAAAGTACTGTGAGCATGTGACTTGCTCCTGTCACTGCGAGCAACTAGGGCACAGGGGGGCCGCTGGGCCTTCTCCATGGGCATCTGATAGGAGGCAGCCCACTGGGCAGGGACACAGTCACGAGGGTGACCCTGCCACAGTCAGTCCACAAACGACCAGAGCTCAGGCTGAGCCACCACAGCAAAAGACACAAAAATGACTGGGAGGGACATTCGTGGTGTGAGCATCCTGGGGGTGTCCAGGTGTCCACATCCCACCGCTGGGCGGGTGCTGGAGGGCAGGGGCAGGCGTGTGTCACCTCCAGCTGCAGGGGCCCAGGCTGCACAGAGAGGGGCCCTGGGGGTTGGGCCTTGAAAGGAAGCACAGCTCAGCTTTAAATCAAGTGCTCCCGGGCCAGTGTGTCCAAAAGGGACGCTTTTCAAATCTTTTATTGCTATTTATTTGCTTAATTATGTATTCATTTTCTCAGTGCTCAGGGGTTGAACTCAGGATCTCATGCATGCTTTACCACTGAGCTGCAGCCCCAGCCTGTTTTTCACTGTCACTAAGTTACAGAGGCTGGGATGTAGCTCAGTTGGTAGAGCACTGCGCTGCAGTCTCTGAGGTCCCGAGTTCCATTCCCAGCACCGCAAAATGGGAGAAGGACGTGGCAACCCACTCCCAAGACAATCCTGAAACAGTCAGCCATGGAAAACCCTATGAAGGTCGCTATGAGTTGGACTCAACTCGACGGCACCTAACAACAACAACAAGTTACAAAGGCTAAGTCTGGCTTTAAATTTCCCAATCCTCCCACCTCAGCCTCCTGAGTGCTGGGATCACAGGTGTGGCCACCATGCCAGGCTGCTCCCACACCTGGAGACCACATCTCGCAAGGACGAGAGTCTCTCAAGGCCCAGGCTGGCCTAGAACACGAGATCCTCCCGCCTCAGACTCCCCAGTGCTGGGATCACAGGTGAGTGCCATCACACCCTGCTCTGAGAGGACTCGTTTTCCCATTTTCATGCCCCTCAGCTCCCCTTACCTTCAAGACACCCTGTCTTGCATGGCAAGGGAAGATGTTTACACCCCACACTTGGATGCATCTTTTAAAACACATTTTCCTCCCAAAGTGGGTTGAATTTTTAAGATTTCAAAGGGCTCCTGCCCTACTGCAGAGTCATACTTTACAAACAAGAACTTCTTGTTGTTAGGTGCCGTGCAGTTGGTGTCTGACTCATAGCAACCCTGTGTACAACAGGCAAAACACTATTTAGTGCTTCTCTGCTGTTCATAGGGTTTTCAATGGCTGATTGATTTTGGGAGTGGGTTGCCAGGTCCTTCTCCCAAGCCTACAGCACCTGGTGTTCCCAGGTGGTCTCCCATCCAAGTACTAACCAGGCCCGACCCTGCTTAGCTTCTGAGACCTGGCAGGATCAGGTGCTACAGGGCTACAGCCAAACAAGAACTAGTCTGCATAAATACTTGTTCCAGCTAGGTGCCCGCTGTACACAAAGCTTTCCATTTAAACTCTCTTGTTAAACTTTGACATTTTTGCAGTTCTGAGAACTGGTTTACTTCCTCTCTTCCCGTCCTTAATAGTAATTTTTTTTTAAAGGGCGGAATTTTCCCGGATGCCCTGGCATGCTGGGAGCAGAGGTCTGGTGTTTTATGAGCCTTGGTGGGGATGACCCCGGGACTGTGGGGGTGGGTGGGCACTACACAGCCTTCGTCGTTACGCTGTTTGGAGGCTGTTCTATTTTTGGACCGTTGCTTGACTCATCCCATCTCCCTCTTCTTCCTGTCCTCAGTGACAGCGTCTGCCGTGGCCTCCCTGTGGCCATTTCGACATCGGGTGGTGGATGGGGGACCTGTGTGTCAAGATCAGTCCAGCCAGGGCACATCTGTTCCCCCCAATGGTCGAAGCCAGATGAGTGGGCAAATTTTTGTTTTCCAACCTGATGTACAAACATACATACTTGGTCTGTGTATCATAATAAACATGCGCAATATATGTGACAAATGTGTATACATAATTGATGGGAGAAGGACCTGGCAATCCACTCCCAAGGCAATCCCGAAACAGTCAGCCATTGAAAACCCTATGAGGGTCGCTATGAGTCGGATACCGACTCGACGGCACCTGACAACAACAACAACAACAACAACATACATAATTGCTGTTTTAATGTACATTTTTCCCTGCTTTTTTTTTCTTTTTTTTTAATTATTTCTTTATGTATTTACTTATGTATATAGAGAAAGGGTAGCTCCCGCTGGCTTGGGGACTCAGGATCCTCCAGCCTCAGCCTCCCTCCCGAGTGCTGAGATCACAGGCGTGGCCACCACACCAGGCTCCTCCCCCTCCTGGAGATGAGATCTCGCGAGACTGGGACAGGGTCTGGCGAGGCCCAGGGTCGCCTGGGGTTCGTGATTCTCCTGCCTATGCCTCGAGTGTTGGGATCCAAGCTGGGCACCACCATCCTCACTGCCTTTGACAAATACTGACTGAGTGCCCACGGCTGCTGTGATAAGCAGCCTGTATGCCGGCCCACCCAGCCAGTGGCACAGAAATTTGTCGCATTTATTTTTTAGTTTTTGTACTGGGGATTTGAATCCAGGGCCTGGCACACGTTAGGCAAGTGCGTCGCCCCTGAGCTGCACCCTCAGCCCCCTCTTTTAAATTCTTAGTCTTTTTTTTTTTTTTTTTTTTTTTTTTTTTTTTTTTTTTTTTTTTTGCAGTCCTGGGAGTTGAACCCAGGGTCTCGCGCCTGCATGCTTTGCAAGTGCTGGACCACTGAGCTGCGCCCCCAGCCTATTTCTTACTTTTTGAGACAGGGTCTCACTAAATTACGCAGACTGCTTCTGGTCTCGAACTTGCGATCCTCCTGCCTCCGCCTCCCAAATCGCTGGGATTACAGGTGTGTGCCACTATGCCCAGCTAATTCTTAGTCTTCAGACTGAGTCTCCCTAAGTTGCACAGGCTGCCTCTGGTTGAACTCCAGTTCCTCCTGCCTTAACCTCCCAAGTCCCTGCGATGACAGGCAGGTGCCACCACCCAGGCTTCTTTTCTTTTCTCAAAGTCTCTGCATGTTGCCCAGCCTCGCCACAAACTGCTGGGCCCAACTGATCCCTTCTGCCTCAGCCACGCAAGTAGCTGTGATTACCCAGCTAAGCCTGCCAAGCTTCTCATTTAATGGGTTTAAAGTGGCCTGCTCCACATGTCTGTCAGCTTGTCATGAAATGGGGACTTGTGTGTTGCTGTGATGCTGAAAGCTATGTCACTGATATTTCAGATACCAGCAGGGCCACCCATGGTGGACAGGTTTCAGCTGAGCTTCCAGACTAGGGAGGGCCCAGCAGCCCACACCTGAAACAGCCACTCAAAACCCTACGAATAGAGCCAGGCACAGTGGCTCACGCCTGTAATGCCAGCAGGTTGGGAGGCAGAAGCAGGAGGATTGCAAGTTCAAGACCAGAGGCAATCTGTGAAACTTAGTGAGACCCTGTCTAAAAAGGTAAAAAAAAAAAAAAAAAGGGCTGAGGGTGCAGATCAGTGGTCCAGCACTTGCAAAGCATGCAAGCACAAGGCTATGGGTTCAACCCCCCAGCACTGCAAAAACAACAACAACAACAGAATCCCTATGAATAGCAGAGAAGCACTGCCAACTATAATGCTGGAAAATGAACCCCCGAGGGTGGAAGGCATTTAAGAAATGACTGGGGAAGAGTTACCTCCTCTAAGTCGACCTGAATGATGAGAGTGGAGGAAAGCCCCTGGGACCTCCTTTTGCAGGTGTGGCACAACTCAAAATGAGAAGAAACATAGTGGCTGCAACAGTGGGCTCAAACACAAAAAGATCATGTGCATGGCACAGTGTCGGATAGTGTTTCATCAGTAGTGTTTTCAGAGGATCGCTCTGAGTTGGACCCAACTCAGTGGCATCCCCCAACCACAAAAGGTGGCCTGAGGAACTCGAATATGTTTCAGGTTTGAGAACCCGAACTCCAAAGGATCAATAAATGTAAGGATGGCAGGCAGTGGGTGAGGGGTGGGGGATTCTCCCAGCAGGCCATTCTTTACCCTTAGGATTTTTTGCTGGTCTAGGATTTTTTAGTAGTCAGAGTTTTTTTGTCTTTTGGTTTTTTTTTTTTTTTTCCCCTTCCCCTTGGGTTCCCTGTGGCCAGAATATTTCAGCTCCTGCTAGATCAGGGAGCCCACTTTAAGAAGTTCTACACTGAAAAGAAAAAACCTCCATGTGTCCACACAGGATCTACTAGAGGGTAAGTGATTATATTTTTTTTCTCCCTTTATTGGTAAATGATGGTGGGGTGTGGTTACATTGTTAAAAGGGTGACACCATAATTTAAGTCATTAGGGGTCCCTTTCCATCAGTACCTCATTCTTTCTCAATGTGACTTGACATTCATTTCAACACCACATCTATCTTGGAGGAGATAGCGTACCTGGGAGGGCCCACCTGGCGGGCTCCTGCTCCAATCTGGGGGTTGTGTCGCATGTGTTCCCTAATCTCAGAAACCTCATTATCTGCTGGGAGCGGTGGCACATGCCTGTCATCCCAGCAGCTCAGGAGGCAGGGGCGGGAGGATCGCAAGTTCGAGACCAGAGGCAGTCTGTAACTTAGCGAGACCCTGTCTCAAAAAGTAAAAAAATGGCTGGGGCTACAGCTCAGTGGTCCAGCACTTGCAGAGCATGCAAGCAAGAGGCCCTGTGTTCAACCCCCAGTAACTCAAAAAAGAAAAAAGAAAAAAAAAGAAAAGAAACAAGAAACCTCATTATCTGAAGAAAGCATGTGACTGTTATAGCAGCTGGTCCTTGCATGCCCACACATGTGCACGCACAGCCTCTGCACAGGCTTTTGGAAGGCCTGGGGCTGTCAATTACGAGAAGGCTGTGCTCATAAACAGGAATGTTTTCCTCATACCTAGGCAGTCGGGCACAGGGCATAATTTTGAAACTCCTAGATGTGCTGTCAGATACAGTACCAGAAAATGAGGCCCTGAGGCTAGAAGGCATTCAAGAGACAACTGGGGAAGAGTTGCCTCCTTGAAGTAGAGTCAACCTGAATGACAGGAATGGAGTAAATCCCCTGGAACCTCCTTTTGCTGATGTGGCATGACTCAAAATGGGAAGAAACACAGTGGTTGCAACAATGGGCTCAATCATAAAAAGACCATGGGCATGGCGCAGTGCTAGGGAGTGTTTCGTTCTGTGGTACGGAGGGTCGCTATGAGTCGGACTCCACTCAACAGCACCTAACAACAATTAGCTGCTCTTTGTGATCCCAACCAGTCTGCCGTTTGTGTTTCATTTTTCCTGTTTGTGTGTATGCATATTTTGTGTTTGTTTGAGACGGTCTTGCCATGTATCCGAAAGCTGGCTTCAAATTTGTGACCCTCCTGCCTCAGCCTCCCCGAGTGTGGAATTTACAGGCGTAGCCACCACGCCAGGCTCCTCCCTCACCTTGAGAGGAGATCTCGCTAGGTTGAGACCGGGTCTGGAGAGGCCGCAGCTGGCCCTAGAACTCACAGTCCTCCCTCCTCAGCCTCCTGAGCGCTGGGATTCCAGGCATGTTAGAGTAGAATTTACTGTGCTCCGTGAACTGTTTTAGGTGAGGCCAGGGCTGAGCTCATGGGGTGAGGTATAATCAAGGCCCAGCATGTCCATCTGGGGGTGGTGGCCAGTCAGAGACGCCCATAGATGCTAGGTGATAATCAAACTTCATTTCCACCCATGCACCCACTTATCCATCCACCTACTCATTTATTCAACAAGTATTTCGTGAACAAGGCAGAAACCTCTTGGTTCTGAGTTTGAGTCCAGGGCTTCAATTCAGCCCAGCAGATGGTGTTAACAGAGGAGTCCCAGGCCCCAGGTGGAGTGGGGGAGACTCGGAACCCAGCGATAACTGTGCAGGGGAGGGAAGTGACATCTCTGAAAGCTGAGCAGCCCTGGGGTCCACGAAAAATGAAGTCCATGGAAAGACTTGGAGGTGAGCCTTAGAGACTACAGGGGTCAGGTCACGCGGGGCCCAGCCACTGCGGAATGGCAAGAACCGGGCATAGCTGGGGACCTGAAGGGTGCCCAGGTGGGGAAGGCAGGTGGAGGGTGTAGAAGATCGAGTGTGGTTCTGCACGGGCCAGGGATGCAACCCCAAATCTGAAGCTGGGGAAGAGGCGATGAGCGGAACCCCAAGAATTAGGGGAAAGGAATCGCAGCATTTCCCGACTCCCAACAAGGGCGCTGGACGCCCCCCCCCCCCAGCCCGACCTCCAATCAGAGGTGCAGCCTGCACAGACCCCCACCCTCCACCTATCGCGGAGACCGAGGTGGGCGGGTCCCCAAGTGGGCATTGTCCTGGCTGTCCCCACCGTGGACAAGCCCTGCTCAAAAACCACCTCTTCTCCACCCGATCCGCAAATATTTACATCCTGTTTATGCCCAGGCCTCCCAGGGCCTCCATTTTCATGAATAAAATATGAGTTTCTAGGCCAAGCCTAGAAGGGAAGAAACCCCCGCCAACTGGTAGGGACCAGAGGCAGTTTAAGGCTTTGGTTGGTGGCGCCGCCCGCGTGGTATTTAAAGGAAATTTTTTAAATTGGCCGATCAAAGTGTGGGGGGAGTATTTACTTATTTATTTATGCATTTATTCACTTCGCATTTTCTTTACTGTCTGGGTTTCCCGGAACTAAGTCGCCAAGCGTTCTTCCTAGGTTCGCTTCTGGAGAAACGCAACTTGCCCTTCGGAAATGTTAGGATCAAGTGGGCGCATTTCATAGCCAGAGAGGGCTGTTTAGAGAGGCTGTGTAGAGAGAATCTTGGCCACAGCCTTCATTTCAAATGAGGAAAGTCAGATGCAGAGGCAAAAGGGTCTGCCCAGGGCGAAGCTAGGAGGGATGCTTGCTGCACGATGTTTTTGCCACACATCACAATTCCTGCAAGTTGATTTTTTAAAAAAACCATTTAAAGAATTAGACTGGAGCTGAGGTTGTAGCTAAGTGCTAGCACGCTTGCCTAGCACGCACGAAGTCCCTAAATCCAACACTCAACACCGCAAATAATAGATTTTTTTTTTTTTTTTTTTGTACTGGGGGTTGAACCCAGGGCCTCGTGCCTGCACGCTCCTCAAGCGCTGGACCACTGAGCTGCCCTCCCAGCCCATTTTTTTACTTTTTGAGACAGGGTCTTGCTAAATTTCTCGGACTGCCTCTGGTCTTGAACTTGCGATTCTCCCGCCTCTGCCTCCCGAGCCGCTGGGATGACAGGCGTGCGCCACCATGATCGGCGCAAATAATAGACTTTTAAACTTTATTTATTTATTTATCTACTTACTTACTAACTTACTTACTTTGCAGTATTTGGGGGGCTGAACCCAAGACCTTGCACATACTTTGCAAGAGCTCTACCACTGAGCCACACTCCCCCAGTCCCTTTTTTATTTTCCATTCTTGAAGCAGAGTCTCGCTAAATTATGCAGGCTCCATCTGGCTTCAAACCTGTGATCCTCCTGCCTTAATGCCTAGGGCACCCAGGTTCCTGGGATGACAGGTGTGTGCCACCACACTTGGCCATTCCTTTGTTTTTTGAGATGGGGATCTTGTTATGCTGCAGAGGCTGGCCTGGAATTTGCAGTCCTCCTACCTCAGCCTCCCAAGGGCTGGGATTACAGGCTTGCGCCGCCATGCCAGGCTGGTGGACTGAATTTTTAAGATCAGTTTTAGAGGTCCAGAGAATTAAATAGATCGTGTAGAGAATTCTCACACACCCTCTCGCTGGCATACTGTTTCCCCTATTGTTACCATTTTGTGCTGGGCATGGTAGTGCAGGCAAGTTTGAGGACAGAGGTAGCCTGTGTAATTTAGTGACAGCTTGTCACAAGAATTAAAAATGCAGTTCAGTAGAAGAGTCCTTGCAAAGAATGGAGATGGCCCTGGGTTCAAACCCCTAGGACAGAAAAAAAAAAAGGGGGGTGGGGAAGGAAAGGAAAGAAAAAAATGTTAGCATTAGTGTGGTACATTTATTAAAATTAATGAACCAATATTGATACATGATGAGTAACTGCAGTCCATGGTTTACATTAAGGTCACTTTTTTGTTGTTGTTTTGTTGTTGAGTTGGGGTATTTGTTTATTGTTTGTTTGTTTGTTTTCAGTACTGGGAGTTGAACCCAGGGCCTTGTGCATGCTTTGCAAGTGCGGACCACTCAGCTGCACCCCTAGCCCTATTTTTTGCTTTTTGAGTGAGACAGAGTTTCACTAAGTTATGCAGACTGCCTCTGGTCTTAAACATGCAATCCTCCTGCCTCTGCCTCCAGAGTCACTGGGATTACAGGCATGCGCCCCCGAGCCTAGCTGTTTATTATTTTTCTGTTTTGTTTTTGAGACAGGGTCTCACTGTGTAACCCAGGCTGTCCTGGAACTTGATGTGTAGACCAGGCTGGCCTTGAACTCTTCTGGATCCTCCTACCCCAGCCTCCCCAGTGCTGGGATTACAGGCGTTTGCCACTCCCCCCCCCCATCTTGTTGGCTTCCTTTCTCTTATCTTTTTTCTTTCCTTCCTTTCCTTTCCTTTTCTTTTTTCTTTCTTTGCCTCTCCTTTCCCCTTTTCTTTTCTTTCTTCTATTTTCTTTTCTTCTCTTCCTTCTTTTGTTTTTCCATAATGGGAGGTTGGACTCAGGGCCTCGCACATGCTAGGCAAGTGCCCCACCACTGAGCCGCACTCCAGCCGCCTTTTTATGGTATTATATTTGTTGTTGTTGTTAGGTGCTGTTGAGTCGGTATCCGACTCATAGCGACCCTCTGTACAACAGGGGAAGCACTATTGTCAGTGCTTCTCTGCTGTTCATAGGATTTTCAATGGCAGATTGATTCCTGGGAGGGGGTT
Organism: Pedetes capensis; assembly: GCA_007922755.1. Taxonomy (NCBI): domain Eukaryota; kingdom Metazoa; phylum Chordata; class Mammalia; order Rodentia; family Pedetidae; genus Pedetes; species Pedetes capensis. The sequence continues at coordinate 15,849 of VMDO01002390.1, read as the reverse complement.
GCCAGGTCCTTCTCCCAAGCCTACAGCTTCTGGTGTTCCCAGGCGGTCTCCCATCCAGGTACTAACCAGGCCTGACCCTGCTTAGCTTCCGAGATCTGATGGGATCAGATGCCACAGGGCTACTGCTGCAGGCTATATTATATTATTTATTTATGTGGCACTAGGGGTTGAACCCAGGGCCTCGCGCTTTCATGCTCTGCAAGTGCTGGACGCACTGCACTGCGTCCCCAGCCCATTTTTTTTACTTTTTTGAGACAGGATCTCGCTAAGTTACGCAGACTGCCTTTGGTCTCGAACTTGCGATCCTCCCGCCTTCGCCTCCCGAGCCGCTGGGATGACAGGTGTGCGCCACCGCGCCCGGCTTATTTTATATTTTTTAGGGTCTCTCTAAGTAAGAAAGTTCTGGTTTAGCATTGCTGATGGAAAACAGAACAGGAAGTCAAACATTCTCAGCTTTAAAGGACCATGTGGGAATGTCCTAGAATCAGCCCTGCCACAGCCCACAGGTGTGTGTGTCTGTGCGTGTGTGTGCGTGTGTGTGTGTGTGTGTCTGTCTGTCTTGTCTGTCCGTCCGTCCCCGCGGGCGCACGCGCAAAGGACTTGCTTCATCCTGGACTCCAGAGTTCCGAGCGGGACTCAGGGCCGCCAGCCTCCCCGGGCGGGGGACCTGCCTTCCCAGGGGTGGAGGCAGCTGTTGACCACATCTGGGCAGAAGGGAAAGCCACAGGCAGAGGAGAGAAGGAGGAATGGCCGGGGACCTGGGGCCTCCGCGCACAGGGCAGCAGCGTCGGTGGGGGCGGGGAGCCTGTGGGGCCGGGGGCCCTGAGTCACCCCGTGGGCGTCCGCACCAGAAGGAAGGGCTGAGGCCGCCGGCCTCCAGCTGTGCAGGCTCCGGGACAACGCACAGTCATCGCTCCCGGGGGGGCCCTGCCGCCGCGGCTCTGTGACCTCAGCTCCCGCTTCTGCGACAAACGCATCCCCAGCCATCCCTGCTCCGTGAGAGCCACAGTTAGTGGCTCCAGGGGAGCCCCAGTCATTTGCCAGCATCCTCCCAGGGACTTCCCGAGACCCCAGTGGGTGCCTGAAACCAGATAGTGCTAAGTGCTGTACATACTGTTGTCCCTCTACCTACCTACCCAGGATAAAGCTTAATTAATAAATTAGACGCAGCTGAGGTTCTTTATTGACTCACTTACTCATTTATTCATTTATTTATTTACTTTTGAGACACAGAGTCATTATGAGCCAGACCCGGCTTGATGGCACCTCACAAAAAAAAAACCCATACATTGTGTGTGTGTGTGTGTGTGTGTGTGTGTGTGTGTGTGTATTTATCGTTTTGCCTTGTTTTTCTTGTTTTATATTCTATACATTTGTTATTTAAAACAAGTAAGTCTCATTTGAAAGGCCTTTCCCTGAGAACTTGGACTTAAAGAAAATCTAGGAGTTTAATATGTCTACGCTGTGTTGTTGTTAGGTGCCGTCGAGTCGGTATCCGACTCATAGCGACCCTCTTTACAACAGGCGAAACACTATTGTCAGTGCTTCTCTGCTATTCATAGGGTTTTTTTAATGGTGGATTGATTTTTGGAAGTGGGCTGCCGGGTCCTTCTCCCAAGCCTACAGCACCTGGTGTTCACAGGCGGTCTCTCATCCAGGAACTAACCAGGTTCCACCCTGCTTAGCTTTTGAGATCTGACGGGATCGGAAGCCACAGGGCTACAGCTGCAGGCATCCATACCTCAGGCACGTAATAAGTTTGGTTTGTTCTTTTTTCTGTTTAAAAAAGAGAAAACAGGCCAAGTGAGGTGGTGCACACCTGTAATCCCAGAGACTCAGGACGCAGAGGGGGGAGGCTAGCAAGTTCCAGGCCAGAGGCAGCCTGCGTAACTTAGCAAGATCTTGTCTCACGATAAAAAATAAAAATGGGGTTAGGGGTGCAGCGCCGCGGCAGAGAGCTTGCAAAGTATGTGTGAGGCCTTTGGTTCAGCCCCTCTTATAAGGTGGGGTGGGGGAAGAAAAAAAAAAGAGAAAAGTAAACAGAGCCAGGTGCCAGTAATCTCAGTAACAAGGTGGCAGAGGCAGGAGGATCACGAGTTCGAGGCCAGGGACAGCCTGCAATGTAGCAAGACCTTGTCTCAAAATTTAAAAAAATACATAAAAAAGAAGCTGGGAGTGGCCCAGGGCTGGAGAATTTGCCTAGCATGCGTGAGACCCTGGGTTTAACCCCTCATACTAAAAAAAAATTTTTTTTGAGTTATGATATTTTACCAAACAAATTTGTTCTCATGCACGCACGTTAGGTGCGCTACCACTGAGCTCCACCGCCAGCCTTACTCAAGAAATTTGTGGTAAGGAAGGTACTACCCCAGATGGAGGGGAACATTCTGTGTTGGGACCCTTTTGCATCTTCTTTTGATGAAAGAGACATGTTGCAAATTAAAAAAAAAAAAAAAAACATTGAAAACCTCTGATTTAACCACAGCCCAGAGACGGTTAAACCTGAATGAAAGGATACTGCATTTGGCTACATTTATAATTAGGAACATATGTCCATCCATACTCAGTAAAATTAAATGGACCAGCCACAAACCAGGGGAATTATTGACAACTCTTTTTAATTGACAGAGGACTAATGTCTAGGGCATATAAATAATACTAGAAATGAAGACAAAAGACAACCTAATAGAAAGTGGGTAAAGGTGCTGATAAGTATTTCACAGAAGAGAAAACTCACATGACTTGCCAACTTGGACAAAGATCCCCAGCCCTGAGTGTAATCAGGGCTTTTGGAGTTTTTGTTTTATTTTTGTCTTTTACAAGTTTGTTGTTGTTGTTAGGTGCCATAGAGTCGGTATCTGACTCATAGCAACCTTACGTACAACAGGTGAAACACTATTGTCAGTGCTTCTCTGTTATTCATAGGGTTTTCAGTGGCAGATTTTTTGGGGGGGAGTGGGTTGCTGAGTCCGTCTCCCAAGCCTACAGCACTTGGTATTCCTAGGCGGTCTCCCATCCAAGGACTAAGCAGGCCCGACCCGGCTTAGCTTCTGAGATCTAACGGAATCGGATGCCACAGGGCTATGGCTGCAGGCGAAAGCTGCAATAACACATCTGTAATCCCTGCACTCAGCATGGGGAGGCAGGAGGATCCCAAGTTCAAGGCCAGCCTGGGCTACATAGAGAGATCCTGTCTCAAGCTCCTGCAAAAATGAGAAAGAAAGGAAAAAAGAAAAGAAAGGTATAGTGAGCCTTCTTATTTACTTCTATATCCACAGATTCCACGCCGGCAGATCTCATCAATTTTGGATTGCAAATATGCAGAAATAAAGCTGGGCGCGGTGTTGTATGCCTGTCATCCTAGGGACTCAGGAGGCAGAGGCAGGAGGATCGCAAGTTAGAGGCCAGGGGCAGCCTGCGTAATTTAGTGAGACCCTATCTCAAGATCAAAAATAAAAAATGGGCCAAGGGTGCAGCAAAGTATGTGTAAGGCTCAACCTCCAAGTACTGCAAAAAAAAGAATAAATAAAAAAGAAAGAAAGAAAAAAGAAAAAGAAAAAGAAAAAGAAAGGCAGACAGAAAGAGAAGAGAGTGGAGAGAGAGACAGAGACAGACAGAGAGAGAAGAAGGAGAAGAGAGGGAGGGAGGGAAAGAAAGAAAGGGAGAGAGAAAGAGAAAGGAAGGAAGAAAAGAAAGAAAAAAGAAGGAAGAAAGGAAGGAAGGAAGGAAGAAATGCCAGTGGCTCAGGTTTGTAATCGCAGCGACTCTGCAGGCCAAGGCAGGAGGATCGCAGGTTCGAAGCCAGAGGAAGCTTGCACAATTTAGAGCGACTCTCTGTCTCAAAAATTCCAAAACGAAACAAACAAGCAAGTCCAGGGAGGCCTGGGTTTGTCACTACCCTTAAGATATCCAGGAATCTGCAAGGAAAAGCCTCCGGGGCCTTGGAAATCCCAGCTGGGAAAAGCCCCATATCTGCCCCTTGGTAGCTTTCCTGCGACGCTGGCCTCACCCTCTCCCCTGGTTGCGCCAACCCGAGCCGTGCGCCCGGGCTTCCTCGTGGGCAGCGAGAACCGGGCTCAGGCCCGGCCCGCGTGTTTGGAAGCAGGGGCGTGGCCACCAGCTCAGCAGATGTCTCCATGGCGACGCCACGCCCACTCCATGCTGCCGGCCGCCTGCTGCAGCTTCAGCTTGGCTAGGCAGAAAGGCCACGGCCGCGTTCCAACCACCATTTGGGCTTAAGTTTCTTTTATTTGTCCTCGGGGTAACACATGTCAGTGGCTGGAAAGAGCGGAAAACGGGGGAGGAGGATGCCACGGATGCCGTCCACCAGGATCCCGCCACAGTTGTGGTTTTTCCCTGCGCATTTTACAGGCCTCACGTTGCGCTGCATGTGCAGTTTTGCGTCGTGGGTTTTCCATGGGATGCGAACGCTTAAGCGGTTCTCGTGCTGTTGTCATAGATTCCTCGGAATCAGTCATTCAGAGGCTGCCCAATCCGTCATGGGGCTGGGGGTGCGGTGGCTCCGTAACCAGAGCGCTGGCCCTGGGCTCCATTCTCAGCACCGCCAAAAATGAAATTCTCTTCACATTAGGGGCGGGGGCCCAGTGGATATCTGTAATCCCAGCACTCTGGAGGCTGAGACAGGAAGTTGCGAGGTCCAGGCCAGCCTGGGCTACTTAGGGAGTTCAAGGCCAGTCACCCATAGCCAGAATCTACCTCAAAAAGTGCGGTGGCGCATGCCTGTAATCCCAGCCAGTTGGGAGGCGGAGGCAGGAGGATCCCAAATTGGAGGCCAGAGGCAGCCTGTGTAATTTAGCAAGACTCTGTCTACAGGTAAAGAGTAAAAATATGGGCTGGGTGTGCAGCCCAGTGGTAGAGCATTTGCAAACTATGTGTGAGGCCCTGGGTTCAGGCCCCTTAGTACCAGAAAAAAAAAAAAATCTCATTATGTTGGTTATAGCAGCCATAGCCCTGTGGCATCCGATCCCATCAGATCTAGGAAGCTAACCAGGGCTGGCCCTGGTTAGTCCTTGGATGGGAGACAGCCTGGGAATACCAGTTGCTGCAGGCTTGGGAGAAGGACCCGGCAACCCACTCCCAAAAACAATCAGCCATTGAAAACCCTATGAACAGCAGAGAAGCACTGACAACAGTGTTTCGCCTGTTGTACATAGGGTCGCTGTGAGTCAGACACCGACTCAACAAAACCTAACAACAACAACAACAATACAAAGTTTACGAGAAAGACAGCAACCTGCAGAGTAGCCCCTGTACTCCTGCAGTGAGCCCCCTACAGGCCTAGGGAATTCTACCCTGTTCCCCATCTCCCCACAATTATTATCAAGTGCCCTTCCCTTGAAAACCAATGTCAGCAAGAGAAAAGCCAGAAAGGCACTTTCTGCTGAGACTAAGGTCTTGGTGAGCGGTGTATTGGGAAAGTCCCTCTCTGGCCCTCTCTCCTCCCTTCCCACCTCATCTCTGGGCCTCAAAGCTCCAGGGCAGAGTCCAGGCTCTGCTCCTCCTTTATATTTGATCGTATTCGCCCTGGATGCGGAGAAAAGAAAAACCTGGATCCAAACCTCAACAAGAAAGAAGCCTGTTTTTTCTCACCTGGAGCCACCAGCCCGCAGCTGGGGCCAAAGTTGCCTCTCAAAGGTGATTGGTCCACTGAGGCTCCGCCCACCCGCTGCCGCGTAAGGCTGGGGGACCGCCCCCCAGTGCTGGGAGGCTTGCATTCCGCACACCCTGGCTCTGAGTCACACAGATGCGGTGCCAGGGAGGGAGGCGGCCCTGCCCTCTGACTGAGGACCCGAGGAGGAGGCCGAACCTGCTGGACCCAGGCAGGTGGCCTCCGACGCATCACTGGTAGGGCTCATGTGAGCTGGGGACCTCCCTGCGCCTCTTTGGATCTGCTTTTCCCAACTCGTGCAAGGAAGGGCTGGGGCGAGTTTCCAAACAGGACGCTTCTCGCTCCGTTGCTATGGGCCGAGGTCGGAGGAACTTCGGTTACCTTCCCGGTTCTAAAAACCTCAGCTAGAGCCGGGCGCGGTGGCGCACGCCTGTCATCCCAGCGGCTGGGGAGGCGGAGGCAGGAGGATCGCAAGTTCGAGACCAGAGGCAGTCTGCATAACTTAGTGAGACCCTGTCTTTAAAAAGTAAAAAAATGGACTGGGGGTGCAGCTCAGTGGTCCAGCACTTGCAGAGCATGCAGTCATGACGCCCTGGGTTCAACCACCAGTACCGCAAAAACAACAAAAACAAAAACAAAACAAAACAAAAAACACCTCAGATATCAGGTGCCTCAGGATCACAGTTTCTTTTGATCATACTCAGAAACCCCCCCATTTGGGCAACTCACATTCTCTACTCCCTGCACTCCTTAGTTTTGTCCTGTGCCCCATAACCCTGATGTAAGGGACACGGAGGGCCTTCGGGGCTTTGTGAATTGCCTGAACCTGTTTGCAAAATTACGGAAGCGCACGTGCAAAAGTGTATTGCGTGCACACACCCCCAACTCAGCTTTATTTTTATTATTGTTATTTATTTATTTATTTTTGAGTCAGGGTCTCTCTAAATTGTGCAGCGTGCTTCCGGTATCCAACTCGCGATCCTCCTGCCTCAACCTCCTGAGTGGTTGGATTATAGGCGGGCAATACTGCTCACAGCTGCTTCTTGATTTTTGAGTGACCACTTGGCTTCTGTTGCTCCACGCCAGAGAAAACGAGGGCCGGAGGCAGCCTTCTCCATGCCTGTGACATTGCAGGAGACAGTTCTGGTCTGATGACGTGGAACACAGATACATTGTTGTTATTGTTAGGTGCCGTGGAGTCGGGTCAGACTTATAGCAACCCTATGTACAATCGGTGAAACACTATTGTCAGTGCTTCTCTGCTATTCATAGGGTTTTCAGTGGCTGATTGTTTTTTGGGAGTGGGTTGCCAGGTCCTTCTCCCAAGCCTACAGCACCTGGTGTTCCCAGGAGGTCTCCCATCCAGGTACTAACCAGGCCCAACCCTGCTTAGCTTTCAAAATTTGATTGGATCCGAGGCCACAGCAGTACAGCTGCAGGCAGTGACATGTTGTTGTTGTTGTTGTTGTTGTTGTTATTGTTGTTAGGTGCCCTCAAGTCAGTGTCCAACTCATATCAACCCTATATAGAACAGGCGAAATACTATTGTCAGTGCTTCTCTGCTACTCATAGGGTTTTCAATGGCGGATTGATTTTTGGGAGTGGGTTGCCGGGTCCTCCCAAGCCTACAGCACCTGGTGTTCCCAGGCAGTCTCCCATCCAAGGACTAACCAGGCCCAACCCTGCTTGGCTTCCGAGATCTGATGGAATCAGATGCACAGGGCTACAGCTGCAGGCACAGCCACATTAGGTACCACTTTTTCCAAAGACACGTTGAGGACTAGTCACCAAGAGCCCCATGCATGCCCCACTTTGGCTTCAAGACAAGACCTGAAGTTCTCACCTTGGTTGCATTGTCCCCTCTCTGTCCTTTTCGGGTCGATCCAAACGTCACCTCCTCTGCGAAGCCTCCCATGAACTCCAGTAGCGCACCATCTTCTCCAGGCCCCCTTCCCCCCGCCCCCCCGCAGCAATGTGGGACATCTTTGTAAGTATTGCATGGCCCTTTTCCCAAATATGCGTTGAGCACCAATAGGTGCCCAGTGCTGAAGGGAGAGTGGGCGAACCCTGGTCGCCCAGTAGATGATAGCGTGCGGGCTTTGGAGAGCGCCGACGGGGAGGAGGAGTTTGGGGGATCGGTGCGTTTTATCCGCCCGCCCGCCTCGTTTCCGCGCGGCCTGGCGGCCTGAGAACCGCGAAGCCGCCTATGCGCGCGCCCCGCCCCCCGCCGCGCCAGGCCCCGCCCCCCCCCGGCGCCCGCCCCAGCGCCGGCCCCTTTTGTTCCCTCCCGGAGCCGGGCCGCTCGCTCCGCCGGCGCTCGGCTCCCCTCGGCTCGGCCGCGGGGCGCGGCGCGCGCCTCCCGCCCTTTCCGGCCGCCGGTGCGCACACGGAGCACGAGGCCCGCGCCCGGAGCGCGCAGCGCGGAGCGCGGATCCCCGGATCCCCGGTGCCGGCGTGGGGGGCCACGCCGCTCGGGGAGGGGCGCAGCGCCCTCGGACCCCGGGCGCCCCGGCCGCGACGCCGCTCGGAGCCCCCGCTGCTGGGGGCCGAAGGTAGGCGCCACCCCCGGGGCCGCGGGGGAGGTCGTGCGGGCAACAAAGGACGCGGAGATCCTGGGGCCCCCGGGGCAGAAGCGGGGCGCGGGGCCAGGGCGTGGGCAGGGGCGCAGGGTCGGGGCTGCCGGGGCGCGTGGGAGGAGTTGGCCCGGGTGCCCCCCAACTTCCCCGTCGCCTGCGGACGAGGATGGGGCGCGCTGCCGAGGTGCGGGGGGCGCCCCCGGGGCTGCTGCACCCCACGGCCGAGAGATCGCAGCACCCGGGTGCCCGCAGCGCACGGACGGGGGTTCGTCCGGCGCATCTACTGGGGGACCGCGCGCTCCCCCCATCCCAAGGGCAACGCCTGGCCGCTGGACGCGCTGCAGGCTGGGGTCTCGGGGCTCCCGGGCCCAGGGGCGCAGCGTGGTGGGCGCGGCCATCCAACGTCCATCTCCATACTCGGGGTTTGGGGAGTACCGAACCTCCCCCCTCCCCCGCTCCTCCGCCTGGGGTCGCCCGGCCGATGCCCTTTGCAAAACTTGGGTGAAGTGCATGGGTGCGGGAGGGAGCCCGACGCGGGTGGCTTCGCCCGGGGGGTGCCCCCCTCCACTGCTGGCGCTGGTGGCTGGTGAGGCAGCAGATTTTTTTTTGCCCTCCCCCCTCCCCCGTGAGGGGCGGAGGATGCTTGGCTGAGCCTCCAGGGCTTGCCCGCGTGGACCCTTCAGGCGGGGCCTGTGCCCGGCGGGTGCCACGCAGGACCCCGCCCCACCCTGGAACGGCCCGGCAGAGGGACACCTTGGGGAGACCCGCGCACCCAGCAGCGCATCCTCCACCCTCTGAGGTCCTGTTTCTTTTTCCTGGCCGGAGATGGGAGCTGGGGATGGGGGGAGCTGCCCTCTCTTAGGATGCTGGAGGGAGGCTGGTGGAGATGGGGGTGGCTTAGGGTTGGGGGGTTCAGGAGGAGGACGGGGGTGCTGGGTGTGTGTGCCAGAGGCCGCCTCCCTGTCGGTTGTAAATGTAAACAATGAGCCTTTCATTCAGGCGCTTGTCACCTGGCCTGGCACCACCAAGGAGCTGGCAGGTTCGCAGGAGCCTCGCCTCGCTGCGCCGGTCACTGAGAGCGGCGCCCACCCCAGCGCCTGTGGAGTGCCTCATTGGGGAAGCTGGGGGACTGTAGGGGAGGGACCTCTGCGGGGTGGGGCGGACCAGGAAGCCTGCTGGTGCCCTGAGCAGAAGTTTGCGTCGGGGATGTCCAAGGCAGGTCCACTGCGGGGCAATAGCCCCCGGCAAGAGGGTGGGATCAGGAAATAAGGCCAGAGACCTGCCCGCTTAGAGGGGGCAGCAAAGGAGGATGTAGGTTACTGGGGCATGAGGTCCAAGGCAGAAGCTCTGTTGAGAAGAGGTGTGGTTCTGTTAGGTGGAGCCCCTCAGATACCTTTCTGGGTATGGTTGTTGTTGTTAAGTTCTGTGGAGTCAGGATCGACTCATAATGACCCTATCTGCTCCAGGACGGAACACTGGCAACACTGTGCCATGCCTAGCACTATGTCAGTGCTTCTCTCCTGGTCAGAGGGTTTTCAGTGGCTGATGGTTGTTTCTGGTGTGGGTTGCCGGGTCCTTCTGCTGTTTTTTTCTGCGGTGCTGGGGATCGATCCCAGGGTCTCAGAGTGCGCAGAGCAGCACTCTAGGGACTGAGCTAAATCCCAGCCTTCAAGTATACAGTAGGTGCCCTTCAGGATAGCATGCGTGGGTGTCTGTAGTGCCTGGACCCAGAGTGATGTTGGGGTGTAGACTCCAGGACAGGTGAGTGGGTGGAGGCAGAAGAGCCAGGTGGAGGGGGCCTGGGAGGAGCCCAGACAAATACCTTTAAGACCAGGAACTTGGAACCAGATTCTGGTTGTTGTTGTTGTTGTTGTTGTTGTTGTTGTTGTTAGGTGCCGTCGAGTCGTTGAGTTGTGTCTGACTCATAGTGACCCTCATAGTGTTTTCAATGGCTGATTGTTTTCGGGATTGCCTTAGGAATGGATTGCCACGTCCTTCTCCCATTTTTGTGGTGCTGGGAATCGAACTCAGGACCTCAGAGACTGCAGCGCGGCACTCTACCAACTGAGCTTAATCCCAGCCCATCAGACTCTGGAGAGAGCCGGAATTCTGCCCCTAGAGCCCCAAATCCCAGCGGGGGTGGGTGGAGATCGCCCAGAGGGCCAGTAATCCTTCCCTAGCATCTGCTCTGCCCTCTGCTGGGTCAGATGCTGGACATTCTGGGTTCACATCTCTGCTCTTACCATTTACCCACCACGTGACCTCGGACAAATCACTGCATCTCTCTCTGCCTTGATTTCCCCATGTGTAAGATCAGGGGCCCTGCCTTTCAGGGCTGTCTTGAGAGGAAGGCATGTCCCTCGACAGAGAGTTCGTTCAGCTGTCCCCTGAGCACAGGAAGTGAATTTTCCCATTTTCCCATTCCCACACCTGGGGTGGGCGGAGACTCCTTTCCTCCCGCCTCCTCTGCTGCCTGCCCAGTTTTGGGCAGCGCTGTCTGATAGTCCTGCCCAGGGGCCCTGTCTTCTCCACCTCCCTTGACAACAGGAAAGCCGTCATCCTCTGAGCCCCCAGGGCCCTCTTCCTGCCTGGCAGCACTGCCTACAATGTGGTCCCCAGGTCCTTCCTTTGCCCTGCCACCTGGACAGTTGGCCCCTCTCCACCACCTGCCTCACCTCTCCTTTTCCCTGAGGAGGGAGCCTGCCATAGACCCTCTGGTTCTCTGCCCAGTGGTTGAAAGAACTTCTGCCTTTGTGTACGTTAAAAACAAACAACAACAAAAAAAGTGCAGATGAAATTTTTACTTTGTGACAGACATGGTCCTACTCTTTTTAAGCACATGCATTTATTTGTGGCTGGTTCAATAACACTTTACAAAGCTGGGTGTGGTGGCGCATACCTGTAACCCCAGCGGCTCTAGAGGCAGAGGCAGGAGGATCGCAAGTTTGAGACCAGAGGCAATCTGGGTAACTTAATGAGACCCTGTCTCAAAAAGTAAAAAATGGGCTGAGGGTGCAGCTCAGTGGTCCAGCACTTGCACAGCATGCAAGCGCGAGGCCCTGGGTTCAACCCCCCAGTACCACACACACACACAAAAAAAACACTTTACACACGGGGACATTGTGGCCCAGAGAGATAGCTTTATTTGCCCTACGTGCATTTTTTTGGGGGGAGGGCAAGGGGGTATTGAGACAGGGTCTCGCTGTGTTGCCCAGGCTGGCCTCAAACTTACACAGATCCTCCTGCCTCAGCCTCCTGCGTGCTGGGATTATAGACACGCGGCACTACGCCCTCAGCTGGCTCTTGGTGCATTTGTTAAGCACCTGCTGTGTGCCTAGGAGGTACACCACCTTCTGCCCACCCGTCCTGCTCTCCTCCTCAGTTCATTTATGCCTCGCCTTTCTCTACCCCTTTTGGCCAAGCGCAAAGTCCAGTTACTATCTGGCTTCTGAGGCCCCCTCTGTTGGTTTTGCTTATCCTTGGCATTTGTCTCTGCCTCTGCGCCGGGGCAGAGGACCGCACCTGCCTCCTCAAAGGCCTCCCGAGTCTTACCATAAGTACCGGGCAAAGTTTGCCAGGCCTGGCTGGCTCTGAAGAGATGCGGGTTGCGGGGCGAGGGGTACCCTCTGCCGTCCTGGGATTATTTGGTCACAGGGAGCCCCATCCAGTCAAGCTAAGGGAAAGGGGATTTCAGAGTAGGGACCTGGAATCTTGGGCACCCAACAGTTGCAGACAGTCTGGCCCCGGGCACCAGGAAGCTGGCAGGCAGCCCCTCCCCGGCTCTCCTTGCTCCAGAATGTGGTTTCATTTTCCCGGCCTTTCCTAGAGGCGCAGCTGACCCATCTCTGCCTCTCCCTGCCGGCTGGCACTTCCTGGCTCCTTAGTGTGGCCTGGCCCAGCGTGGCTGCCCTGAATCATGGCTTCAGCTGCGGCTCACGGGGGGCCAGAGAGAGACTAAGTGCCGCAGGCTGGCTGTGGGGGTCCACCCTCATCTGCCCAGCTGTTGGGGGCACACTGGCTACTTAGTCTCTGGAGCTAGGGTAGGAGATGGCAGGGGACACCTAGTTTGCCTGCACTTAAAATGCATGGTGTGCCAGGTGCGGTGGCGCACGCCTGTCATCCCAGTGCTCAGGAGGCAGAGGCAGGAGGATCGCAAGGTCGAGCCGGAGGCAGCCTGCGTAACTTAGCGAGACCCTGTCTCAAAAAGTAAAAAAATGGGCTGGGGATGCAGCTCAGTGGTCCGGCACTTGCAAAGCATGCAGGTGCAAGGCCCTAAGTTCAAAGCCCAGTACCACAAAAAAAAAAAAAAAAAGCAAAAAAGTGGGCCAGGCGTGGTGTCGGATGCCTGTAATCCCAGGGACTCAGGAGGCAGAGGCAGGAGGATCGCAGGTTCAAGGCCAGAGGCAGCCTTCGTAATTTAGCGAGATCCCGTCTTGAGATAAAAACAAAAGGTAGAAAAGGGGGCTGATGGTGCAGCTCCGCGGTAAAGCGTTTGCAAAGCATCTTTGAGGCATTGGGTTCAGCCCCCCAAGTACCACACACACAAATTAAAGTAAAAGGCATGGTGTGGTGGGGGGTGAGGACCCCCGAATTGGAGCCTCACCGTCCATGGGCGCTCACAGTCCAGCAGAGCAGCACTCTACTACGGACTGAGCTAAACCCCAGCCTTTAGGTATACAGTAAGTGCCCTTCAGGATAGCATGCATGGGTGTCTGCAGTGCCTGGACCCAGAGTGATGCTGGGGTGCAGACTCCAGGGCAGGTGATGGCAGATGCCTGGTCGTTGGACCGTGGTGTCGTGAGATACAACACATACCTGTGAGCCCCTCGGCGGCATGACTTGATTGGAGAAATCGGGGTGTGCGGATCTGCCCAGTGTATTGGGGGTGACGGGATGGCCTGGGCTGCCTGCCGCTGTCTCCTGCAGCGCCCGCCCAGGACTAGGACCTGGGGGTCAGGTTGCCAGTGCTTGGCATCCCATGCTGCCCCAGGGTCCCCCTCCCCCTGCCACTCCCTTCCTTCCGGGCTGCATGTCCCCATCCTCACCGCCAGAACAGCGATCTGAAAGTCGCATCTTCAGAGGAGATGCAGCTGAACAATAATGAATCCTTTCCTTTCTGAGCAAGGAGCAAAAGGGCCGGGAGGTGTCCTTGAACAAGGCAGAAACTTAGGGCCCGTGTGCTGAGCGGCTCCATCTGGCCCACGAGGTCAGCTCTTGCCCCATGGCTGGAATCGCACCTCCATCTCCAGCCGGGGCCCCTCCCCGAGACACCCCACTCCCGATTTTCCTCCCTCCTTTGCCGTCTGGGCCTCTTGGGCTCAAGGGCACAAGTTCGGGGTTCTGAGTGCCAGGTTTTCCCACCCTGTAGGTTTCCTTGGCAGGTCTGCTCCAGGCCACGGCTCCCTCCCAGAAACCCAGCATGCGGCAGTGAGCTTTGGGGGCTGTCACTGGACTGGGAAGACATCAGCCCCTTCCTGAGCATGAATCCCGTCCCCAGCTTTGACACGCAGGGTCAAGTTATTTATTTATTTATTCTTTTCGGTACTGGGGTTGAACCCAGGGCCTCGCGCCTGCATGCTCTGCAAGTGCTGGACCACTGAGCTGCACCCCCAGCCCATTTTTTACTTTTTGAGACAGGGTCTCGCTAAGTTACGCAGACTGCCTCTGGTCTCAAACTTGCGATCCTCCTGTCCCCGCCTCCCGAGCCTCTGGGATGACAGGCGTGCGCCACTGCGCCCAGCTAAGTTAGATAGTTCATCACAAGCAGGGTCACTGCCCGGGGCACAGTTGTGGGTCCCTCTGAGGGCCACATAGGGAGGCAGGTCACCCGCAGCTGGAGTGGGCTGCGGGTTTCGTGGGAGACTGAGAGGGGGACTATGTCCCTTTTTGGGGGGACACGGTTTGTTTTTCAGAGACAAGGTCTCGATGTGCAGCCCAGGTTGGCCTCCAACTCCCTATGTATAGCCCAGGCTGGCCTTGAACTCACATCCATCCTCCTGCCTCAGCCTCCCGAGTGCTGGGATCACAGGCGTGGCCACCATGCCAGGCTCCTCCCCCACCTCCAGACGAGATCTCATGAGGTTAGGACAGCGTCTTGGGAGGCCCAGGCTGGCCTGGAACTCGCAGTCCTTCCGTCTCAGCCTCCTGAGTGCTGAGATCACACGGGGTCCCCGGGTGGGGTGGGGCGGAGGCGGCGTGTAACACTATGCTCGGCTCTGGGGCTGTGCCTTGAAGGAGTGGGCTGGGGACAGTTCTGGAGGCCCTTTCTAATGACATGTTGTTGTTGTTGTTGTTAGGTGCCGTCGAGTCGGTATCCGACTCATAGCGACCCTCATAGGGTTTTCAATGGCTGACTGTTTCGGGATTGCTTTGGGAGTGGATTGCCAGGTCCTTCTCCCATTTTTGCGGTGCTGGGAATTGAACTCGGGACCTCAGAGACTGCAGCGCAGCGCTCTACCCACTGAGCTAAATCCCAGCCCTCTAATGACATAGAGGGAGGAATATGAAGAAGTTGGGACAGGAGGTAGCAGGGCGTGTGGCCGGAGCTCCTTGTCCAGCCCCATGTTCCCAAGTCGAGTGTGAAGACCGTGGAATCAGGCCCTGAGAGAGGCGTGATGTTTGGTGTCTTCAGATTTCTTGGGATTTGTTGCGCCTCATGTCCTTCCGCGGCGGCCACAGCGATTCCCCCTTCTGTAAGGGGCTGGTCCTGCACAATCCATCCACTTGCTGTTTGGTTGTTCCTTTGGCGCTGTTCAGCTTCTTTTAGACCAGGGGCTACTGGGAGGGGAGGGGGAACTTCTGAAAGGATCTTCTGTGCTCTTCATCTGATTCTAGAAGGTACTCGAGGGGACTAACTAGGATAAACACAAGCACAGTAAGATTAAGAGTCAATGAGAGCTGGCCCGGTGGTGCACGCCTGTCATCCCAGCAGCTCGGGAGGCAGAGGCAGGAAGATTGCAAGTTCAAGACCAGAGGCAGTCTGCGTAACTTAGTGAGACCTTGTCTCAAAAAGTAAAAAAAAAAAAAAAAAAAAGGGTTGGGGGTGCAGCTCAGTGGTCCAGCACTTGCAGAGCACGCAGGCATGAGGCCCTGGGTTCAACCCCCAGTACCGCAAAAAAAAAAAAAGAGAGAGAGAGCGAGAGAGAGAGAGCAAATGAAAAAGCCAGGCACAGTGGCGCCCACCTGGAATCTGAGCACTGGAGAGACCAAGGCAGGAGGATCCACCTGAGTGCGAGGTCAGCCTGGTCTGCACAGTGAGACCCTAACTCAAAAAACCAAACCACACCAAACCAAAAATAAAAAAAAAAAGAGAGATCTGAGTGCAGGAGCCCTTGCCTGTAATCCCCAGCACTTGGGAGGTTGAGGCAGAAGGATCAGAAGTTTGAGGCCAGCCCGCGCTACACAGGGAGAACCTGTCTCAAGCGAAATCAAATAAGCCGGGCGCGGTGGCGCACGCCTGTAATTCCAGTGGCTTGGGAGGTGGAGGCAGGAGGATCGCAAGTTCGAGACCGGAGGCAGTCTGCATCATTTAGTGAGACCCTGTCTCAAAAAAGGTAGGAAAAAAATGGGCTGCGGGGTGGGCAGCTCAGTAGTACAGCACTTGCAAAGCATGCAAGCACGAGGCCCTGGGCTCAACCCCTAGTA